>JAODLL010000019.1:738153-761164 GCA_026546735.1 Forbesichthys agassizii | reverse complement strand
TCATTTTAAAATAAATTTAACCTGGCCCGCCTCCTGGGTGCCCCCCCCCCCCCCCCCACACACACACACACACACACACACACCCCACCCCCTTCCCCGTTTAATTTACAATTATAAACTTACTGTATGTCAACAAATGATTTCATTGTGCTTATATTAGTTGTGAATAAATGTATGGCGGAGATATGCATGCATTCCTCAACTGGCACACGGAAGCAGTTTGGCTGCCATGAGATTTCACAGACACATTTGTATTACCTACAATTACCTACTACTTCTGTAACCCATTGTTCTTTCACTCTACTACTGGTCTGAATACCTAGATTTAGGAATATATATGTACCTGGTCAGAAGATAAACGGACCAGTCAGTGTCCACTTGAAGTGTTTGGATGATGATCGTAACGTTTTATTGGCTGATGGTCGCCTAATTATCTGAATCAACTCTGTTGGGAACGTGGTTGAAGGAGATCCAATCAACGACTAATAACTTTTATTGACACTTATTGGCTTCACCCACACCATACACCCTTGACTGAAGTGCATCCTGACCAGTGTTGGGCAGTAACTAGTTACTAGTAGCTAGTTACTGTAATGTTTTTACTTTTTTCAGTAACTAGTTTTACTAGTTATTACAATTTCCAAAACTGTAATAATATTACAATTACTAATCTAATTAACGTAAGTAATGTTGCTAGTTACAAGTTACAAGAATGAGATTTATGGTCCTAGCAAACTTAAAGGTTAAGGTTAATTATTGTTCCAATAAAGAGGATTCAATTCTAAAATGAGTTGGTCATTTTTCAGAAGGAGCGAGATAGTAATAGTAAGTATGAAAGTAATATTGCAATGTAACTAATTATTTTTAATACACTGTAATAAGTAAAGATAATATAATTACTTTTTGAAGGAGTAATAAGTAACTAGTAACTTATTACAATTCCTGAGTAACTTGCCCAACACTGATCCTAACTAAGGAGAATAGTGAAATAGATTGTGCAACGTATGACAATGGTCTCAGGATTATCTCATGAGACTAAGCAGTGCCTGGATAACATGGTGAAATATTACATGATACCATGGTGACATGTAATGTCACATACTCTGTAGTGTGAAGCACTTTGTGTTACATGAATTTCTATGAAAAGTGCTATATAAATAAAGATTGATTGATTGATTGATTGATTGATACTCATACATTATATGAGATGAGGCCCATTGCATCACTTAGTTTATATCCACGTTTGAATAAAGCTGCCAGTTGGAAAAGCCTGCCTGTTATTTGAAGATGTCCAATGTTTGGTCATGTGCATTCCCAGAAAGACCTATGCTACGGGGTGGCTTCTGTGTGCTTTAGTAGTAGACGACAAGCTCAATTTGGTCTTTAAGGAGGGTTTCCATGACTGTTGCTTTGAGGTTCCCTGAAGCAGATACACAGATCCTTAGCCCACAGAGTGCATGGCTCAGTGTTTAATGGTGCACCAATACCAGGTTCAGTGTGATGTAGAGTCTGTGCTCCTGTCATGGGCATAACCATGCCCTCCCAGCTATTGAGCACCGGTACTGCCAGCTGCCAGTATGTAAGTGCTGTGCGGTTACCCCAGTTCTACAGCATTACCCCCAGCACAACCATGTTTGTAATGAACCCACAAGCTTTTTTTTTACCGCCAATCAATAATTGAACAGCCACTGAAGGAGCTTTAGTTGCTGTATATGAAAGGGGCGCAAGGGTTGCAGAACTTAGCGAGCAGCTGAGCGTGTACACAGAAATCCTTGTGAGGCCTCGCTAGATGTTGTAGTTGTGCGGGGGATTACGTGGATGGATGGACATCCTTTGGCTTTAGTTTGTAGTGTACAGTAGCAACACACTAAGTACAATTTTACACTGTAAAAACTGTTGCTCCTAGTAATCATTTCATGCAATGGACGCTGTCCATAAGATGCCAAATATATACACTGCTGTACTACAGTGGTGGACAAAACAACACCGGTGCAATACAACGCGCACGCACACGTGCACGCGTACACACAGGCATGCATGCTCACACGCAGTGGCTCACACACACACACACACACACATAGATGGTCTCAGCCGTTGGAAGCCTTTCCTCATTTTCACCTCATTCGCACCTCTGGATTTTTCTGACTATCATTAACATCAGGTCACCAACCTCCAGCAACTGTCAAGTCAGCCACGAAGCCTGTATGGAAGCCTCACCTACAGTGGATGGAAGTCCACATTTAAATAGTCAGATCAGGATGGTCTCACCTGGCTACCAGCTTGAGCGCAGGTAGTCAGATTATAGCCTGTCTTGTGTACATAGTCTTAACTACGTGGTTACATGTTAGTAACCTGACACGCCAGAGGAATTGTTGTCTCTCTGGGTCCATCTGGGGAGCCGTACGTTGAAACTTACGTACGTTGAATACTTGGCAGTTTATTGGATGAACCATCTGGTCATTTTTGCTGTCGGCAAACCATAACCACGCCCTTATAGCTATCAACACGACGCTGATGGGTAAGTTCAGTTGCTACTCGGACACATTCACAATGATTCAGAGGCTTTACAGACTGATTGTCACGGCGAAATTTAAACTGAAGCTTATGAGATCAGGATGGTCTCGCGAGGCTAACATGTTAGCCTCGTTACAACTTTTTGCATAGCAAAGCACAATGGTGCCAATTCATCCACCTTTAAGTCAACCAAATGTTGACTTAAAGGTCTAAACACATTACAACAGCATTACCTGGCCTGATATACTGTGTTATTATTAGCAATCACATGTTCTTGCTTTTCTGTGAAACATTGACTGAAATGAGGCATGATTTAAGCAGTGCCTACAGTGTGTGTTAGTGATGTCAAATTTAGTTTAGCTACGGTAAATAACAACATAGTTCTTAGGCTACATTTGGTGCCAAGGATAAGAAGATATGAGAAGAGACTTTTATTTCTGCTGGTATCCCCGTGTGACTACCAGTCTGTCCCTTGGTTCCTTTAGCCTTTTATCCAGTTTCACGAAATAGACATCATACCACTTCAGCCTTCGTTTATGGCATTATCACTGAGTCACTGCTGACATGTAGATGCAGATCGTGTTTCATCCATTATGTATGAACTGTGTTGCTAGGATATAAATGCTGCTATCTCACTGTGGGGTACTTGGCCTCAGGAACTCCACGCACAAACTGCAGTTTTCCCACATAACAATTTCACGGCTGTGAAATCAGTATAAGGTATTTGCCAGGGGAGATGGTTAGTTATGTTCCTGTAATTAGGTGGCCAGGAAAACAGCAGAATAATGGAGGAAAGGAGGAATATGTATTTCCATATTGGAAATAAAACCATAAATACCAAATACAACATGCACATTTGCAATCTTCATAATTGAATATACTTTACATGTTTTCTTACATCATTAAAGCCCCAAACACTGAGTGTTTTGCTAGTTTAATACACAATGCGCGTTGTACAATATTTCTCATATACACAATACTGTATACAGTATGTATACAATAATATACAGTACATTGTAATGTATAGTACAGTAGCAACATAAAACCATATTCAACTGTAAAAACTAGCATCATAGTAATAATGTAATCACTAATATTGTCCATAATCTAAAAATATGTACTTTGTAGGGTAAACATATGCAAAATAAACAAAATGCATAAAAGTGTGCAAGAATACAAAAAAAAATCATTCAAAATGTATGAACATACACACTATGCAATGATTCGATATTTGACTTCATATGATTTTTTTCTTATGGGTAAGTTTGAATGACAAGGTCGTGCTCTTGCCTTTTGTCGAATTAAAAGAGGATAGCCACTGAAGGTTCGGTATATTGAAACGCCCATTTGCATATCCGCAGCTATATTAAAAGGGATCAGTAGGAGCCAGTCATGCACAACAAACAGGCGTAAGGGAACAGCGCGGTTTAATATCACAAATGACACCCGGGGAGTGAACCCCCTCGCTCTGAGCCTGATTGCAAACTTCTTAATTAGGACAGCTTCCATGTATGCCGGGAGTTTAGTCCCAGATTCAATATTTACCCTGCACTCCTATACTACTAGCAGGGTTTTTACAAGGGATACAGGGGTGAGTCAGGGGTAATATTAATCATGAAATCTGCTCCTCACATTGCAGGTGCAAACCAATTAGCGGGGCTGGCATTTAAAGGGCTTTTAATTAATATTTCGTCACAGAAGATATTGGATATCGGTTATGTTTAAATGCCGTTCACATGAATAATCAAATATTGAGTTCCTGGGTGTTGAACTGGCAGCTGGTTGGCAGGGGTGGTGAGCAAGTCTGTCCTCTCTTTGTTGACAGTTCATATTTGCACACAGTCCACATGCTGCACGAGACAGCACAGCGCTACAGAATCAGTTTTGGGGTGTAAGTGGAATAGTTTGGAGGACTAACAGTTTGTTTTCTACACACAGCAGTCTGCCGGCTTGCACGGTGGCTACAGTACGCTGCTATTATAAGTACTGTACGTCATGATATTTTGGCCCGCATACCTGTCAGGCAGTGTCTTGTCCAATAGGCCGTCAAAAAATAACATGTTTGTGTGCTGTTGTTACGAGTCGTGTAACAAAACCAAGTCATTTGCCATCAGGTTATTCCTAACTCTCGTGTGTATTCTAAAACCAGGGTTTATTTAAGTAAACATGGAGGACTGGTGTGTGTTTAGACATTTGTCTAGAGTGTACTGGATGCAATATTCTGTTGTGTGTCAACACTCAATGTCACAATGAGCGTTCAAATATTACTACTGTATGTTTTGAATGACCCAAAATAATTTGAATGCTTTCTTATAGATCATTTCAAATTTCTTTTTAAATTTGACAAATGTTTATGTTTTAAAAATGTTAATCAGGACACAGAGGCATTCTGCCTCCTTGATAAGGGCGACCTTGCCAAGAAATGCAGCGACAGTCAATACAAACTGCAGTTTACAATATAGAATCAGAATAATACTGTACATTGTTCTTGTGTTTGCAAATGATCAACTTGTTTATTATTCATAATTGAGTTTTTAGAATAATTGGGGAAAGTGTCTTAACGTTCACTTTGTCATTGTGGACTGTAATATCTCACACTATGTCACTCATACACAATTTCCTGCAAGTGGATCGCGTTCAAACCTGCCCTCTAATCGTCACTTCATTTTTTAAGAAATCACAGCCGCTGACCTGCAATTTAAGATGCTTTTATACCCCCCCCCCCCCCTCCTCCCACACACACACACCTGCAGTAAATGCTGGATGTGAAAGGTCAACTGTCACAGAAGCCACAGAGGATCCTCCGGGGTGCAGATGCTTGAGACCTTTTCCCTTAAACTAAGACGCCATAGCCGCATTTCAGAGGGCAGCCCTACAGCTAGCCCAGGGCTTGAATGCATCTACATGTTTATCGGCTATTGTGGTTCGACTGTAGCTGCAAGATCCCCGCCATATCCCCCAGCCACAAGGAGAGGCCTTGTGGTGCTAATTTGACATATTGGTTGACATATTCAACTCCGTTTCTTTTTGTCGGGGGGTGGGGAAGGGGGGTTACGGAGGGGTAAAGTAGTCGCTTGGTAGGCCTATGTGTACAAATGTGAATGGGGATGTCTTTTAGTGTGCCACATTTAGTAAACAATATGTCTGCACTGATTGAACTGTAGATCCAATAACCAATGAGAGATTTGTTAATTTGCATGTAAATTGATTGTCAGGAAAACATAGGCAATAGAAATGCATTCAGCCTGAATTAAACTGTGTTTGCTTTATCCACAGTGGGAGGAGGGGAGGGGGGGGGGGCAATCATATTAGCAAAAATAAATGTTGGTGGGTTGTTAGAGGGTCGATTATGTGTGTCTCAGGCAAATTGGCGGTAATGAGTCAAGAGACTGCACTCGCTCACATATATTAAAACAGCAATCATTAGGAAATTAGGGCCCAGATTAATCCTGTTAATGACACGATGGCGCTCATGGGAAAAAAAGATGGCCCCAGATGTCGGGCGATGCGGTGCCGTGATGAAGGATCCACTGCTCACTACAGTTCTCTCTCTTTCTCTCTCTCTCTCTCTCTCTCGCTCTCTCTCTCTCTCTCTCTCTCTCTCTCTCTGTGACTGTAATGCGGGGAATGTTCGCGCACAGCGCCGCCACTTGAAATGCAAACGAGGCGACCACAGCCGACTGCTAAAGAGAACATATTCCGATTCCAGCGATAAGCAGGAGAAAGGGAGAGATAGAAAGGGGAAAGTGAAAATGAATAAATTAAAAGAAAGGGGGAGTTGGGGGGGATCTGAACCGAGGATGAGACGCGGCAGCAGGAACTCTGATGTCCCCAATTAGGAGCGATGTCACCCCCTGTCTGGGCCGAGGTAATAAAGCCCTCACTCTGTATTCGAAATCACATGGCTCCAACACTGTTAACATTATAATGTCTTGGGCGTGCACGGTAACATTAATTACTTGGCCGTTTGGATGACTCTGGAATCTCTTTAATGTTTGCTTCCAAATGGAAAGCTGAGCCCATGGCTTAGGAGTGTTACATTAGAAAATAATAAGGAATATTTACCCAACTAGCGAGCAGCCTCTGCCTGGTTTGCAGCTTGTCCAATTTCTCCTATTGAATGTTTGGATATACACCCAACTTAAATACAAAGAAAACGATTGTGCGAATTTTACCGAGAACGTGATCCCAGCAAATTGTATTTCTTCCAATGTTGGCTGACTTGGTTGAAAAGCCTATACTGTTTTAGAGAGGCCACGCCGCACATTTAGATTTCATTTCAGGTGATTTAAATGCAGATCTCCGCAATCTATTCTTAACAGGGTGTAATTTAAGAGAATCACCCAAAACAATTCAACCTTCCACCATTAAAATTCACGGTCACCTACAGTAGCCTATCCCAACCGTCTTGAAAGGCACCTATCCTCTTTCTGAGAATCCCATCATCTGTGGTGCTGCTCTCAATCCACCCCATCTTCTCACTGTGAAACAAACACTCTTGTTCTTCAATTGCTATGTACCTTTTTTTAAATTATTTTTTTTTATTTCGTTAAGAAGGCAGACGAATGAACATTGTTCTTGTGGCTCCAAATGATCATCTTTCATCTGGCGGAAGCCATAGCAAGTGTATTGTTTTCAAAGTGTAGTGAACCTAGAAGGGAAAGGGTAAAGCCATTTTGGGGAGTGTATATACACAACAGAAATGCCTTCTTTCCGCCGTTGATAGAAGCCTATAGATAAAGGACGAAAGGATAACAATTTCTTCATCCCTTGTTGGGGCTGCCGGAGTTGCAAAAGAAAGAGACGAGCGTAATGGTTGTATTACTGCACTCGCCGATGCATTATTAATGTAAACGTGATCAAGGCAGGTGGACAAGCTCAGGAGAGATCGCGCTGCTTAATGAACAACCCCGCTCATCCCCCAGCCCCCCCCCCCCCCCCCCTCCCCTACTCTCCAGGCAGAACAAGGCCTGGCAGCTGTTAGTGTTGCACTACGAGCGCAGGCACCTTTGTGACTAAGGTAGCCCCAATTTAATTAACAAATAATCTGCCGCCGCTCCTAATTGACTCTGTTCGCAGACGGGCGCCCGTGTCAGCTCGGCGGTCGTGACCACCCGCACTTGAGAGGAAAACGTAAATAAATGGCGCGCCACTGATGGTTTGTGCATTAAAACAAACCAAGACCTCGAGGGAGCCTCTGTGTTGCGTACAAGGGCTAAAGCAATACATTACACAAGCAGCGATACATTAAAACACATGACCTTTTATTTTGTGTCATATAAATTATAAGATAAAAATATCCTTATATGCCTGTGTCAAACCACATTATTCATATATAATAATGTACTTTCCCATGCAAGACATTATTCTGTTGTTTATTTGTCCTTAGGCATGTTAACATTTTGAGCGGTACAACCAGGCCTATGCATGGATAGGTGGAAAAAGTGTGAAAACGGCATTATTTACCAAGCTGCCGGGGGATAGACTACAGGGTGGACATGTTGTCGTATTTAACCAACTTAATATGATTAAAATACTTAAATTAGCACACTGCGTGGATGGCTAACATATGTCGCTGATGACTGCTGTAAGAATAGCATTTATAGAGATACCAGTTTGACATGAACATTATCAGTAATTTTTGGAAAACTCAAGATGCCTGGTAAATACCATTAGATTGTTTTTAGTCACATACTGCCCCCTGGTGTGGGATTAAAGTATTACCTCTGTAAATGAATGTGTCTTCCTTGTAGCAGCCTATATTCCTGTGGGTCATTCTGCAGTGAAGAGGCATTTTATGAAGTCTCTGCTGCTCTAATAAGAAGCTAGATCAAGCAGTTGTAGATTATGATGATAGCGTATATTTGGTGTGGGTGCGTGTATGTATGCATGTATGGGCACATTAATTGATTCATGTGCATGCAAGCTCCCCCCGTAACCTCTGCAAGCCCCCCCCTTCCCTTAACCCCAAGCCAGCATGGCTTTTGCCTGTGTACGGAGAGCTAAATGGAAACATACACAGTACACATGCCCAAAAAGATCCTCTTCATATGGCCAGGTACGAAGTGGGTTAAAGGCATAGTCAGTCATTCTAGAGAAAGCTTCTTGATATTTGAACTCGATCAAAACAAAAACGTCCCTCCCTTCAGTACCAGGGGTGCTTCCTCAGAAGCTCCGCCCCCTTCAGTACCACGGGGTGCTCCCTCAGAAGCTCCGCCCCCCACACATTGGACACACATCGCAAGGCTGGGAACGTGTGTTTTGTGGTGCGATCTGCTCCACATTTACAGAGCCATGGCTGTATAGAAACACCTGATTATATTTCCAGTGCCACACAGAGCAGTTAGCTAGAGGACCGTGACATTCTCTGAATTTGACAAAACGTGTATTATTTTAGCAATGGCTGACAATAAATACCTTATTAATGTAACGTTTATGAATATAGCCAAAGGCCTTATACTGTAGGCTAGTCTCGCCACTCGCAACCAATCCCCTGGCAGTTATTTCGGAAGACTGGCATCTTACGTCAGTGCAACCGATTTTCACGATTGGTTAAATAGATTAACTCTTTGGGGTCTAAGTAGATTTTCCCTGCGCTCTCCACAACGTACTTGGTAGAATGAACGCACTGGCTTGCCTGTACAATTCCTATAGTCATCAACAGCTAGCATTTACATTTTCAAGGGCTCTAATAGGCGTATAGACCCGTCTATCACAATCATGTCAATGTTTATAGGCTTACAGTCATCTGATAATGGCCTATCAACATTTTGAATGGAATGAAGCTCCAAGGTAGGAAATAGGCTACTTATTTACATTGAAGCCTCCGGTTTCGAATGCTTTTGATCGCAAATCGATAGGATAAAGGGGCGCAAAGTTATTTATCATAATGTTTGATAAGCACTTACTCGCGGGCAACGATGCCGTCCCCAGAGAGTTAATGCTTGGCAGTTATAAAGCAGTGTTATTATTTGTATAAGGTTTCTCTAACTGCCAAACTTGCCGTTTCAGAATCCCATAGAGTTCTATTCAAAATTCTCCAAGTGGCATGTCTTTAGTGTCGCTGATATAGCATCGGTGTTTATGCATGAGGGAAAGATTGGGCTATGATGGGAATCGAAGGTCTGATGGTGGCCGAAGTGCTGTCACCTTACTGAAGCTCCCACTGACCTTGTGAGCTTGTCCCTTGTCAAACGGGATTACGTGCGTGTCATGTTGGGAGAGAGCGGCGTTCGTACAACACACAGGGTTTGCACACACATGCTGGCCTTTTAGTAGGGATTTAGTCATGGAACTGTGTTTTATGACTCCTGCTATGGGTGGCCGCGCACAGCGTAATTCTTGGATTATATCGATGATGCTCCAAAGCCATGAATGTTATGAATGTGAATCAGATGGTAATATTTGGGTCTTGTGTGGTGGTGGTATTTTACGGAGTGAAATGAAACATAATTTGTTACGGTTGTTAGTTCTGACTGAATAGATTTTAAATTCAATTTGGTGTTATTGGATTTGTCGCACTGAATGTGTTGTATTGATACATTGCAATGCATCTATCTTAGTTTTAGCAACATATCTTCCTAATTTGTAAATTGTTTACATCCCACGGGCAAAATGATTTAGGAATATCTCCAACAAGGTGAAGCCAATATGGAAAAACTAAGATACATTAACTATGCTAAGCTACCTGCTAAAATAACTAGGCTTAGCTAACTAGACTAAGTTAGAATAAGATGCTAAGATAACCATGCTAAAATAACTAAACTAAGCTAACTAGGCTAAAATAACATAGGCTGAGGTAACTAGGCAAAGCTTACTAGGCTATTGTGATGCCAATGTGAACGAAGGTCCCAGTTGCTTCTCAGCATAACTTGTCATTACATTTCAGTAAAGCAAAAAAATAAACATTTGGCTACCATGCAGCCAAACATTGATTGTGGCTTTGTGGAGGGTTACATTCTAGCCAATGTAGCTTTGCCCTGGGGCAGGAGCTTACCAGCGCTTTTATACATAGTTTATTCCTACCTGTTTTCTCTGGGTGTCTTAGACCTGTATGATAGTATCTGATTCAATTCCCCAGTCTGAGCAATCTGTTTGAATCCGCAAGGTTGTGAATAAAACAAACCTGCTCTCCTGCTCAGCTTAGTGTATAATGCAGAATCTCGCCACTGGTCAAGAATTGACAAAGTCCACACAGAGCAACATCCCAAACCCGCTGGAAACAACTTTAGAAAACACAGATGCTACAACAAGCAAGATAGGATTTTGTGACACAATCGAGAACTCTGTCGAGTGGCACAGGAACAGCAAAGAAGGTGGGCTGGGCTGTGTGTGTGTGTGTGAGAGAGGGAATGTCGAGATAGTTGGAGATGACTCTCTGGTTTCAAGGTTTACGGTGGACATCACACGATGGTGCGTAGTATCTTGTAGCGAATATCAGTTCTTACAAAGTCACCAGCCACGGTCTCAGGGAAACATCCCGGCTGAATATTTCATGACTCCTCCAAGCACAAAAAGACTGTGGAAAATATAACTGACCCAGCTCAACTGGAGCAGCGTGGTGACAGGAGGTCAAGGCCTAAAGTACGATGGAGGCAAAAGGCTTATTATACATTAGCAAACATCAAGCACTGTATGTCAGATATCTTGCTGGTCCTGGTGTCTTTGGTCAGTATCATGCAAAGTATGGATTCTGAAAACATCTCAGAACAGAGTAATGTCTGTATTGTGCTACCTCACGAATAAAAACGAATACAATTGTGATTTCTAACAAAGGAACCGTGCATAAATATATGATAGCATCTTTAAATGTGGTCCCATTGCAATTTAAGATTTAATAATCTAGCATATCTATCTATTTTTTTGACAATGTATCAGCTGAGAGACATCAGTCTCTTCGGAATGAATACAATCGGCTCATTACGTTGATACAACTCTCTCTTGGTTTTAAGTGGATGAAGGTAGTCGTTAGGAAAAAGGACGGCTCAACGAGGGGGTGTTAGATTCATATTCGCTCTGTTACTCTTGGAATAACAAAAGAGAAAACATTGGAATGTTTTATACCCCACAGGCCCAAAAGGGAGGCGTTTATCTCCGTGTGACTTTGTGTGCAAAGCGCCCCAAACTCCCTAAACCGTAAACCCGCGCACGGCAGAGAACAACAGCAAGCGCGACTCGCGGGTTGTCTCCGACAAAAGGGAGTAAGATAGCTGTGTCTGAAACCCTTGTGAGCATCTTTGCCTATTCCCTCCCTAATCAATATCAAACGCAACAAAATCACACAGCGTGAGAGAGACACGCGCGCGCACACGCACACGCACACACACACACACACCACACTCGCAAATAAAGTGTGAAAAGTAAACAAATGTCTGCTCGGGGGGGGGGCGAATTCATCTTACCTGTCATTATCTGTTTTAGCTCTTAATGAGCTCCCTTACACTCCGGTCGCATTGCATTTGTTTTATTCGAAAGTAGTTTTGAACAGCTGAGCGATATTGAGCCGTCTTTGATCATAGAATCCATCTGAATTCCAAATCAGAAACGATGACACCCGCCTTGTCTTTTCAAGCTAGGTCTCCTCCCTGTTTGACTTTTTTCTTTTTTTTTTAAAGGTTTATTTACACAACAGCCGAGCCAAAAACAGAAAGAAAGAAAGAAAGAAAGAAAGGAGGTTAAATAATGAAAGACGAGGCCTACCGAAAATAAAGAATAGCATGGTGGAGAAAAAAACCGGGTCGTGGGAGTCTCTGTGAGAAGCGGTATGCATTGGGTTGTGTGCGTTTTCCTCGTTAATTTTTATGAATTTAACAGGAGGCGGCGCGAGATCATGAAAAGACAGAGTGAGACACCGCTGCGCGACGCCGTGCCTGTGCATGTGCACTTATTTTACTCGTGAAATGCAGACGCCGTCGTTCTAATGACAACCCATGGCGTCCCGCGGCACCTGGGACCTTCCCCACTGACGGAGAATTAGCCCGTTCACATTTCAAACTGAATTTTGGACCGGGCCCTGATCACACGCCTGGGTCCCTGCGGCCCCCGTGCGGCCAAGACCCCCTACCTTCCCCCCAGACACCCCCCCCCCCCACACACACACACACACACACACACACACACTCCCCTTTCTTCAGCATTGTTTCCTCCCCTGACGTCCATTTGCGGGGAACATGGGGGTGACTCTTCTGCGGGACCGTGAGGGGTCTGCATGTACTCCGGCTGTTATTCCCTGTTAAAAGATTTAAACCATCGGGGTACGGTGGGTCCCCTTTGATGTTTCGCTAAGCAGGGAGCTATAGGGTGCAAGGGAAGAGAGGGACGGACACCGGGGAGATGTGGGCATGGCGGTATCGGCTGGGGTTAGGGTGGGGGGGGGGGTGGGGGGCAGCGCTGCCACGGCAACAAAGAGAAGATAAAAGAAGCTGGAAAGAGATTGAAGCGCTGACCGAGAGAGAGAGAGAGCGAGCGAGAGAGAGAGAGCGAGAGAGGGATGGTGGAAAGTTTTGAACCTCCTTTCTGCTCCATAGGTCTGTACTACTGCCTCCTTAAATACTTCTTCTTCTAATACAAACCTGTAGATGCTCCACTGGCTGTATAATTAGCCGCACATGTCAGATGTCTGTTTCGCGTGTTTTGTACACCCAGCTTATACGTGTCACCTGTTACCGTGGGTGATTGGGGCCGGGAGGCAATCATGAGGACGGTGTCAGGTGCAACCCAGTGGCGATGGCAGCCATACTGACGCAGGTGGTGGCAGGGATATGTCAATCACTGACGTTTACATGGCCACATTGGAACGACGCTAACGCTAAAGCAGGGGTGGGCAATCCACTGGCCTGCATGTTTTACATTGTCTCCCAGCTCCAACACACCTGATTATAATGAATGGGTCGATGGATTTTTGATTAGATTTTGGTCAAATTCACCAAATATCTCATTGCATTTAGCTAAATCTTACCATTCTCCTGGAAAACATAATCCTGTACTTCTACACAGCCCTGGCTTCATAAATAGGAACATAAACAAAGGGGAAGGGGAAGGGGGGGGGGGGGGGCTCAGAGCTTATGAGGGAGTTTGTTTTGATTTGAGCTCGAAGTTAGCAAGCATTTTGGAGAATGACTTTAAACCTGCCTGTATCTCAAAACAACTGTGTGTGTGTGTGTGGGGACAAGAGCTTTAAATGGCAATGACCACCACACGGATCGCAGTCCAGTCTTAATTTTGTTTCACACTCATCATTTATCTTAATTGCTAGATCACGTGCATGAGTGTGAGTGTGTGTGTGTGTGTGTGTGTGTGTGTGTGTGTGTTGTACAGCGTTTGGGAGACATATGAAAGACAATATCAGCAATGAGAATTCTAAAAGCTTTTTTAGAAACAATTAAAATCTTTGATAGTTTAATATATTAACATCAAAAGCTTTTCCTTTATTTACAAAAAATCAACTGGTCCAGCCTGATTGTTAGCAAACATGGATGCAAATCGGGGAAGCGCTGCTCGCTGTTGGAGGGGTTACTGGATAACAAGACAAAAATGAATGCATCTTTATAGGAAATCTAAATGTACATACCGGTATGCTCACACGTAAGGACAAGACACAAAAGATGAGCGTTCTGTTGTGGGAAGAATTTCTATTATGGGGAAAAAACAGTTTGGACTATTTAAAAACTGTTCTCAGTAGATTTTAAAATAATACTTTCTTTATTAAACTGATCAAGGATTGCAGTTATTTGCCATCATCTTTTAGTTAAGTGTTTGTCTCTGGGGAGTTGCCATAGAGTTTTTCTATCTTCATAACATCAGGGGACAAGTCTATCAAAGTGTCTAAGAAGCGGGATTCTGACCTATTTCCCTGCTGTCTTTGTGCATGTTCATTAGAAAGTTAATCACAAGGGGATTAGTCGAGTCAGGAAGGCTTTTTGACATTCTGACAGGGTACCGCAGGGATCACTCGCGTCTTATTCACATTCCTTATTCTATCCCTCGTTCTCTCCCCAGAGGAGCAATCCATTTACCTTCAAATTAAATTCACAATTCAAAGGGAAATCTGCAGTGCTTCCAACACTTACGTCACGGTTTTGATTGTGTGATAATGCATGTCAATTTTTTTCTCGGCTTGTTTTTGTTAAAAATTTAGTCACCCCCCCCCCCCCCCCCCACTCCCAATGCACACACACACATTAATAGCATTTCTTTGGTACAAATTTGAATTGTAAAACCAACCAACTGGGTGTTTTCGCAGTCATTGCAAGTCAATATACAGTATACTGTGTGTGTGTGTGTGTGTATTTATTTTTCATTTCCAATTTACACATCCTTTAGGTGAAGTCAAAGCACATTCTTGGCTGCCTGCTTGTGATGACCCCACACTACTGAGATTTGCAGTTGTTTGTTGTGTCGGATATGTTTACATTTGTCTTAAAGCAGTGTAAATTGAATTCTCCTGTATGTTTCCGACAGCGCGCGCGAGTGTAAAGTGGCGTGTACATAGTTGTACGTTACCAGTCCACTGGGGCCTTATTGTTCCATCAAGCTGCGGAATGATGGCTCGACATGCGGGAGGAAAATAATCAATAACTGGCGTGGCATCCGGCATCCAGGAAGGCTGTGCTGTAAATTAACTTGACAATGGGGGATGAGAAAAGAGAGAGTGCTCCTCCCGATGCCAGTTTGCCGGCTGCGGAGAGAAAAAAGTACCAAACGGGGAGCGATTAAATGCAAAGAGCTTGTTTTCTCTCAGTTCTTTCTGCAAGTGCAGCCTCTCCCACCCCCACGCCTGCCCCACCCCTTGAGGCAAGACCAGCCGACTCCCGCCTCAGATCAGAGGGCGACATATCAAAAACTGTGTCACGAAAGAGAGAGAGCGAGAGAGAGAGAGAGAGAGAGAGAGAGAGAGAGAGAGAGAGAGAGAGCACAAAAACCCCAAACAAAACAAGCAGTAATGGTTGCCAGAGACATGGCAGTTCTAGTTTTATTTATACTGGGCTCTTTGTCTGTTGGAGTGGCAGGGTATCAGACGAAAGCACACTCTCAGACCTGCCACCGAGGAGTGGGATTTGATCTTGATGTCTTTGTGACAGTTAAGATGAGCGATAGCAGTTAGCTCTGAGCAAGAGACTGATCTTTCACTGGGGCCTATGTACAGTGAACTTATGTGAAATGGTTGTATGGTATGTTCCAGTACCCTGCACAGAAGCACCCTTATTTTTATGTTCTCATTAGTTCTAACCACCCTCCCTAAACCTAGTGAGTGACAGCAGTACTCAGTAAGTAAGCAGTAAGTACCGTAGTCCTTAAGTTGACTACAGTATGGCTGTTAATTTGAGTAAAATCGTGAATCTTACATCTACTTAATTTGCTGATAACCATGTACCGCACATTTCATACTTTTCCATCTTACAAATATTTTGTTACTGTTTGTTTTTGTCAACAATTGAAAAATAGATGACAAATAGATTTGACAGATGTACACAACATTAAATTAAATCATATGCTCAAGACAGTCAAAATAATAACATACTAAACAAATATATAACCTATATAAATAAGGAAAGTGCCGTGTTAACCATCCAGCTGTTAGCTCTGCTAGTTTAAAGCTTTTGGGAGTTACCTGATTGGCTATGCCAATACAAACCTTATTTTATATAAAACTGTATAAATACAACCTAATTGAATAACCAAATACCCAGTTCACATGAATATGTCCAGAATGATGGAATATCGGTAAGCACTAGAAGAAAAAAAGAAACAATGAAACAAATAAACAAAGGGAAATGCAATTATTAAAATAGCGTCCAAAATGTTAAGATGGTGGGTGAATCCAGACTGTGTTGCAGGCAAACCAGCAAAAAATATATCTTCTAGCAGGTGAAATGCTAACAGGCTTGTACCCCATGCTAAGGCCTCAAACCCCCTCAATAAAAAAAAAACCCACTGGCGTAGAAGGTGTATTCCCCTTCTTTGTGGAACATAATCAAAAAACAGTAGGAAAGGCCTGGATGAACGTTGAACCCCAGCATTTTCCCAGGGTACCGTACCACAATGCCATGGGTGGCTCTTCAGAGGGAAGACAAGTAAGAGCTCAAATGCCAGTGACCGTGCGAAATCAAAGGGAAAACACAGAGCGCATGCAACCTTTCACCATTTAGAGGCAGCTGGGAAGGAAATGGAGGCTTCACTTTGGATGTATTGGAGAGCCCGCCGAGGTCACGAAGCAATCATCCCTCTGATACCTGGCCCAGCAGGCACTGCTACAATGGCCTTCAGGTATAAGCACAATAGAAGATAGGGGCCAAAGAATATGTCACAGCCTATACTCCACCATGGATGACTGTGCAAAGGACCTGTTAAGAGTGGCTTTTCCATGGAGAGAGAAACAAACAAGAAAATAGAAAATGAGAAAATGCAGCGCGTCAAAGCCCAGAACCTTCTAGGCCTTCATGTCAATCTATACCTGGCCAACACTAGAGGTGTGTGGGGTTTACGCAGGGATTGTGACCTGCTGTAGGGTAAAACGCTCAAGCGTAAATACGCTGTGTATCAACTGGACCAAAAGTCTTCTGAAATGCGCCGGACAGCGAAGAATTGTGTTCCCATTCAGAGAGCATGGGCTTTGCGGTTTGTGTAGAAACACCGGATTATTGCTGCGTGCAAATGGAACTAGTGAGCTCGTGACTACGACTAAACTAAGTTGTGTACACTAAAGTCTTTTAGTTCTTTTTTCTTATTTTCTAGATCTGACTTACTGGTATTTTGTATTTCAACAACATACAGGCGAACAACAGATAAAATGAAAAGGGTGACATATTATATACTAAATATAACTTGTTACTTTTTACTGCCAGCCACTATATTATGTGAAGTAATAGCTTTTTTGTACTGTTCCAGTAGCCTATGTATCAACTGTCATATCCATTGATTCTGCCATTTTCTGAAAACTGGTCTGGAAACATGTCACAACTCGTGAACTCGGGCTTTCAGATAATTTCCCCTACAATGTTGTGAACACCACAAAGGGTGGCGTTCATTTGGACTCTTCTCGTGAAAATGGTAAACACGACCCCATTTGAACATACCATATGTTTATAGCGCGCATATAGAACGGTCAGTTAGTGGACCGCTAGGTTATGAAATTTGCCGAATTTGGAGAAAAAAAATTTAGAATAACCATCAATGTGTGTGTGTGTGTGTGTGTGAGAGGGGCGGGGGGGTCCTGATCCCACAAGGCAGGTTCCGGGCCTGAGCTGCCATCCCAGTAGGGCAGCCCTGTAATTAGTGAGGCTAATGAAGAGTCAGGGCTGCGACTAATGTCCCCCTCGCCGACCCACCTCGATCCACTTGGGCAGGGTGAAAGTGCACGGGGCCGTGCTAGAGCCATTAACCCTGATCAGATGCGCCACATGTCCCCTCAGACTTGCATCTGGCGCAGGACTGGACCAGTGGGCAGCAAGCAAGATGGCATGCTTGGGTACGTGTGGGTAAGGAATGGTCTCACAGGCTCTTTATTGCCTTTCGTAATTAGTCATTATTCGTGCAGCGCTTGTTTGCATTTCACATAACCTGTTTAAATATCAGCTCTTGCTGGTGAAGCATTCCACACAACTTCTAGTTAGTTATGTGTGAATTTCTGCATGCATATTTAAGGTCAACATGTCTCATGTACAGTACATTAGAGACATGGCTTTTACAGTAGTACTATCGGTATGGTTTATTACTGTGTATAGTAGACCAACTATAGCATAAGGAAGAGGCATAACTGCCTGTGCAAGATTGGCAGTATTGTGGCCTTAAGCCATTCAACAGTGTAACTCCAGAAACAAAATGTCAAGGTAATAGGTGACATAAAATGTGCAGGAATCTTCCTTTGGAAAGCAACAAAGTTTGCCTTTTAGAAAGGCACTGGGAGGTACAGTAAGTACTTTTCAACTCCAAGTAGTTGACACTGCACTAAGGGAACTCAACGTTTCACCAGTAACTAATCCTGGCAGTTGTATTGTCACTGACGTAATAAGTACCGGAGATGTAAAATTTAAATATTACTTCAGAGAAAGGAAATCGAACACCGCATATCCCACATACAATTTCTTTATCAGGTTTTACAGTTTGGACCATGTTAAATATTTAAGATCTTTAATTTTTATATTTTATTCACTCCTTAATACCAATACATGCATAAGTATGTTCAATAACATTTCTGAGAGAAAACATACGCAGTTAAATAAAATAAAAACCGTGAAAACAATACAAAAATATATTGTAATATATAAAAGGGTTTCCATTTACAATTAGGTAATGTAGGAACGGGACAATGAGTACAATTATAAGTATAGGCAGAATGTAAGGGTTTGGTAATCTTGCTGAAGGATTCTTACAAATAGGCCGAGCATGTAGACCACAATCCACCATGGTACCTTGACTAGTGTCCTCTCCATCTCCTAGCACTCAATCTCAAGGTTGTTCGTTGAATTGCCTTTTTTCTTCTCTCTGCTCTTATTTATTTATTTATTAATTAAGCACTTTAGTATTAAGCATGTTATTAATTAGGCAATTATCCATTTTCTTTGATGGCTAAATGGTATATTGACATGGTAGTAGTCACAATGACAAGATGCTGTCTATTCTAATTTAATATTGTTTGCTTACGTTTGCTGGTGTATAAGTGAGCTTCAGTTTAATATCGGCGTGAGAATCAGTCTGGAAAACCTCTGAATAATTTTTTTGTGTCCGAGTAGCAACTGAACTTTGCAATCAGCGTCGTGTTTATAGCTATGCGGGCGTGGTTTTCCAATCAGCATCGTGTGTATAGCTATACAGGCGTAGTTTTCCAATCAGCGTCGTGTGTATAGCTAAATAGGCATTGTTTTAGGTGTGCCGAGATGGTTCATCCAATCAACTGTCAAGTATTTTTTTTTAAATTACAACCATTCACACACTGTTTCAATGTACGGCTCCCCAGATGGACTTGTGACAAAAATTTCTCTGATTGTCAGGTTACTGTTGTGTGTGACCTGTCCAATTAGTGACAAATGTACTACATGTAACGTTTGATAAAAGTGTCTGTCAAATGCTGTACATGTGGGAGATAAAATAAATGAATAAATCAAAACCCGGGACACTTTTCGCCCGGAAGTCAACCACCCTAACCAACTTGCCTATTACACATCGGCCTTCTTATTTCAACAGCTCAATAGACTTGAGGGGAGCTGCTTGCATTGTAATCGATATGTTTAAACTAGTGTAATTAACTTACAAATTCCTACAAAGTATGGTTTAGGAAATAATGGGGTATGGGAAACGGGGGAAATTGTTGATTTAAGACGGGCTATATGAAGCTGTCTGAGATTTGCTTATGATCAAAATACTTGAGATCAGATAAATATTGTATAAATGAATGTATTGTTTAATGTCAGCAATCATATTAATTAAAGGTCCACAGCTGTTGGAGGGGCTGTGGGGACATTAATGTTTCAGTGCTACCACGTCTCCCTAAGATTTTACAATAAATATTTCTGGAGGTCTTGGATGAATTTTTCATGTGTGAGTGGAGAGATGAAAGGGGTATAAGGAGAGGAGGGGCCGGCCTCTCTCTCCTGCAGCCTGCACGCCACAGAGAGGTGCTTCAAGTCCAATCTCCTTCAATGGCACCTACCAGCGCTATTGCTTTAATTACCCTGCGTCGTGAAGCAGGATCCCACAGCAAGGCCACGTGGCCACACCGTCCAGGCAAGGGGTCCGAAACAGGGGGCTTGTTTTCTTCTCCCCTAAGAACACCCCTTCCTTTTCGGGACCACATGTAGCGTGACCGGCAAATATGAACAAACGTTACTATCTGACTGACTGACTGACCGACCTTGTTTAAAGCGCATACACTAATAGACCCATTTACTGTTTACAAACAGTGATGATGTGCATAAGCGTGCGCACACAGTTTTGCAACAGAAGTACGATAGAGTCCAATGACTTGTCAAGCTGTGCAAGAGCATTAACCACCAAAGATCACATTTTATTGCTTGCGGCCACATCCGCAAAATGCCTCAAAGACGCTGGTTGACATAGCGTGCAAAAATACTTCTCTGACATTGCGAAATATTGTCTGTTTTTAGTTAGGTAATGTAATTTAGCATATTGTTCACGCTGATTGTATCCCTCCTGTGGCCCTGTCTGTAAATATTTCACTTCAGCAGCTACACAAAGTTAGTTCTGGGTTTCCTAATGTTTTCTTAGTGCATCCCATCATACAGCAGCTTCTAGGTATGTTTCAGTGTCCTTATTTCAAAGTACATATTCCTATTTACAGTGCCAGGGCTGCGTAGAAGCATCCTCGGCTACGTCTTCAGCTTCAGTTTGACTTCGCCGCGAGTCTGGAGAGCTTGGAAATCGAAAAGGCCGGTAAACCTAGCGTGTTGCCAATCAGCGTCGTACTGTTAGCTACGGGCGTGGTTTAGCTGTGACGTAGGCGATTTGGTAACAACTTGAGTCAAAAAGGCCTAGATTATACAGTATAGCGTCAGTTTCACTAGAATTTATAAGAAGAGCAAAGGCTTTTTACAATGGAAAATATGTTTTCACTCCTCTCCTGACTTTTCTACTGCAGCAGTGGAAAACAACTGGTTCACAGGTTTGTCCAATCACATGCAATGTATTTTTTTGAAAGCACCTGCCCTTTTGAAACAGTTTCAATGGATGGCTCCCCAGATGTACGTGTATAGGGAAAATGTTCTTGCCTGAACTGAACCTTGCTTCTACTTAAAAGCATTCGCTCTCACCTATGTTTGCATTTCATTGGTGTGACAGACCACAAACAATGGCTTTATTAGCTTTGCTGACAGATTGCGTTATCCATTTCTAAACACAACTCCTCCCGGACATTCGGTACAGCACTGCCGAGTCAGATGATTCAATGTAAAACATGCTTAGCAGCTGTACTGAACGCACCCTGAACAAGTGAATACATAAATAATGTATCCCATTACACTGTAGTCAGAGAACACAGTCAGTTTGTTTTACTCAATGACGTTTGTGTTGGAAAAAAGTGTATATGTATGGTAATCTATAGTTACTCCTCATGCCTGTATATACTAAACCTGGCTAAAGTTTCTCTGAGGTTATTTTCTGGAAACCTTTCTACATTAGCAGTCGCATGGCCACCCTGCTGGCGGACCAATCAGGGTGGCTAAAGGCCAATTCATGCTTCAAAGCTATGCAGTAACCTATGGATAGGGCATAACCCAAGCATAACCCATACGCAGTTACAGCATAGGCTGTGACTGCGTATGTCCATTGACGACTGTCGACTGTCAGCCAACAACCTTCTTGTGGATGCAAGCCCATATACAGTATGCCAGTAGTGGAAGTATTTGATTTGCTGTAAAGAAACATTTTTATATGCCTTGCTTGAGCATTATTAACTGAGACTACAACTTTTCACTGCACATTACAGGTATTTTCCTATGGGACTTCCTTGTTGTTCGGGCAGGGAAAAACAGTTTATTTTTTATTTTTATAAATACTATTTTCTATCGGAACATATAGTTTCCTATGGTAAATGTGCCTATAACCAAGAGATTTTCTGGAAAGAAATATTTCTATAGTCTTATTTCAAAACGTTTACACTCTAAGAGACAGATTTACTAAACATTTGCGTGAGTAAAAACGTGCAAACTTGATAGCACTCGGAAATAACACGTAAGATGATCTACTAACGGTGTGCACAGAGGATGACGTCTTTCAAAAGTGCAAAGATTGTTCATTTGCTAGTTTTTCCTTAATGAATATGCAATTTGGGGCGTTTCAATGTAATGTGAAAAATAATGGGAGTGGAACCTACAAATACATTAATTTACTACACGCAATGTGTTCTATCAAGCCTAACAGCTATTTGAGGTGATTGCAATGGCGCCTGTATTTAATACGTTATTATAATACCAGATTGTTTTTGTTTTACCTTTCTCACAGATACTCTCCCTTATGGTGTTTTTTCTTGTTACATTCACGTCTTTGCTGTAGCTCACTAACATGTTTGTTTGTCTCTTCCACCAACACCTCTAATGCCATCGTATTGAATTTGCGTTTGCTCTTACCGTAAGACTGCTTTGCGACCCGACTCTCTACGACGGGAAACCATTAAAATATGCATACGTCTTATTTAAATATTGCCACCTCCATGGTGCTTGCACCGGTTGTCATTTACGCAAAAATTATTTGTTGATCACCCATAATACATACTAAAATTACACATGCAATATTATTAATGCCCACACAATTTAGCACTCTTTATTTGGGATGTTAGTAAATCTGGCCCCAAGTGTTCTAATTTGGAAGCAAGTACTGGGATTACCTTGTTCGGGCAGTGAAAGCTGTTTTTTTAAGTACTATTTTCTATCGGCACAGGTTGTTTCATATGGTAAATGTGGGTGTAACCAAGTGATTTGCTAGAAAGATATATATATGTATATATATATATATATATATACTGTATATATATGTGTGTGTATATATA
>JAODLL010000019.1:713830-737210 GCA_026546735.1 Forbesichthys agassizii | reverse complement strand
GTTTACACTCTGTGTTCTAATTTGGACGGGGATTTTCCTATGGGGTTTCCTTGCTCGGGCAGCAAAAAGTGGTCATAGATACTATTTGGTGTCTGCAAAGATTCTGCACAGAGATTTGCTGAAAATAAATATTTTAATTTGATTTTTTCAAAACTACACTCTTATTAGTGTTATAACTAGGGAACCTAAACAAGACATGGCACTTCTGTATAGTGGGGCTTCACATGCGCAGGTCCATGCGGCCGACAGACTAGTGCAGTAGTATAATATGCTCAGAAGCATAGATCAGCCAATGCGGTGATGTTGAGTGTAGAAATGATGGTAGAGCTAGATTAAGCCATACAAACAGTTTAATTAATGGACATTTGTTAAAGGCTGTCTAAGTAGGAGGCAACGACGGTTAACACTTCCCAATGGATAGAGTCCAGTAGCCTGGCTCCGCCCGACTATGCTCTCAACACAATTTATGTTGCTGAGATTACAATCTGGAAACCCTGATCACATTAGCGTTCGCACAGCCCACCCTGCTGGCAGTCCAATCAGTGTGGGTTAGTGAGAAGTCAAGGGTGTTACAAAATGGTGGTAGGGCTAGATGAGGCGATCAAAACAATTGTAGCAACGCCGATTGGTTCAGCGCTGTCCAAAAGTACCCTCCTACGCCAAGTAGGAGGATACGACTGCGAACACTTCCCAATGGAGCATGGCCAGACCTATTCACAAAGTGAATATGGTCTGGTTACACCAGGCTACCCTGCTTTACCCTAATTTCATCTATTAGAGAAATGTGAGCAATAGCAATGGAAACACCCCTTTAAACATATGCGTTTAGCTGTGTCAGCTAGCAGAATTAATTGCTAGCAGTGATGCTAGCCATCCATGGTAGTTATCTAACAAATGAACAGGAGAGATGGTTTTTGTAGACAGCCCCACCTCAGCACTTTGAAGGACCAATTGTTTAATTCGTTGTTATTCCCACCAATCAATGCATTTACTTCAAAGTGATGGGAAACGCTCGCACCCAAAGTAGATTGATCAGTTTTAATGCAGGTCATTAGCATACAACTTGTTAACAAGTGGGGCATCTGTACTGTGTCTTGGAATCGGGAGAGCCGTCAATAATACCCGTTTACGACGTTTCATCTCTCAGAAGCTGGAGATCGTTTCTATACTCTGCCGAATGTGGTTGGCCGCTGTTGTTTCTCTCTCTCTCTCTCTCTCTCTCTCTCTCTCTCTCTCTCTCTCTCTCTCTCTCTCTCTCCTTCACTACTACTGCATACATTTTTGAGCCTTTGCAGTGATTTCCATCACTCACTTGCTCTTTTCTTAACGCGGCCACTTAGCTTGAAGCCTTTGCTGAGGCATGAGACCACGGTGTGCGTTACTGATAAATTTATAAGCCAAACCGGTGGGGGGGTGGGGGGGGGGCTAAACAACCAATGCGCATTGCTGCTGTTCGCTTCACGAGGGCCGCGTATCCTTTTCATCAACAAAAATAACTCTTCAAAGGCTGTAAAAGCATGCTTAGAAAGTAAAAGGCCATTTTAGCAGACGAGGCAAGCGGTGGGAGGGGTGGGAACTGGGAAACAATCTGGCCTTCAACTGGAACAGCCTCTCCGCTGCTCTCGGTCCTGGCTGCTGGTGCCGTGTCTGTGGTAGTGCCTCTGCCTCCCTGAAAACGCTAAATCAAGGCCTGTGAAAACACACAGTGCCTTTAATTATTCAAGCGCTGGTGGGGTTGAATAGCCTCTTTAGTGTAGAAATATGCAGTCTCCTGATGTAAGATCAGTCCCTGAGGTGGCTCCTTTGCCATCTTTACAGGCAATATCTGTGTGCATTATCAACATGGGGCATGCTGATATAGATGCAAGTACCTACCTGGTTACAAATACAACATATTGGCGGGCACTGTGTGTCCAGTACTGTTGGTGTGTACAGCATAACAGCATTCTAAAATTGTTTCTGCATTTAGAGTGAGAAAATGCTCTACATTTGCAAAGGATTTAAAATGTCTGGATCGCATGCAAAGTTTTCTGCAGTAAAGCAATTATCACAATTGACTACCTTCTTTACTGCAGATGTAGACTAACACAGGATTGTAAATATTTAACTATCTTCACACCCAACACATTCATATTTCATCAGGTTTCGTGCAGTTTATTCTCAAAGCAAAGTGTTGGACTGCATAATTATTGCAGTTTAGCATTTTTTCCCCCCCTCCGAACTATTACGTTCATAAATACAGGAATTTGAGTTATAGCTCCTCAGAGGGCTAATTTAAGAAAGGCATTGCATTAATTAATCCAACCTAGATGGAATAGAAGAAATCCCTCTATAAGCTGTTGGCAGATATCAAGGATGATATTTGCCTTCAAAGGAAATTGGGACACTTGTGAGAGGATGCACTGATTTCTGTCGATTAATTATGATTCTTGGGGCGTGCAGGTACTGAATACAGCGAACATCTGTAGGCGAAATATCCAATCCAAATCTCTGTAGTTACCTGACGCACTCAATAGAATATGATAATGGTGGTGTTGACCTAAAAATCAAAATAACAATAATAACAAAACTATTGAAATATTAAACTTGGCATAGGTCCTCCAAATAGTGCAGCACATGTGACTTTAAACCTTTGGTTTGTATCGCGCCCATTGTGCGTATGTGTCCATTTTCACATCAAACACCGGGAATAATGAAATACATATCGAAGCGTTTAATATTTTAGTGCCATCTTGGAGTAAAGTGGAAGTGTTTTTCTGGCAGACCTTGTTTTCAAACCCCCTCCTTCCCTTCTGGTCTCTCCTCACAAATGCATTGTGTGCGCTGGACGGCCCAATCCATCACTCTCCGTCTGGCGAGAGAAAAAGCACTCTCCGCGTGGCGGGTGCTTCTTAGCTCTGCCAGCGCTGCTCTTTCCGCAGGCACCTGCGAGACCTCGCTGATGGACACTCTGGTCATCACAGGCAGGGCGCTGGGGGACCCCCTCCCTTCCCCCACCTATCTTCACCTCCACCCGTTTCCACTCACCTCGTGTTTTAACCACCACCTTGTCTTTGTCCCGGCAGTGTTGTTTGCTTTTATTTCATTTTGGACAACGATGTCTGCCGTGCAGCGGTCTCCGACTATCCATCGGCAGAAGGGCTTGGCTTCTGTCGGAGGCTTCTGCAGAGACTGTTTGACTTCCCTTAAGTCCAGTATAAGCTGCGGATGTTGGAGTGTGGTCTTCCCAGGCTCCTGTAGATACAAGAGCATAACATGACCACCATATGGTTTGCCTGCATGATTGCCTGTACTAAGTTACTAGACAGTACACTGATGTAGGTGGAATGTGATAAATGTGAGCAAATGAGACCTTAGCACCCCAAATAATAAGATATAGACTTAATGAATTATTATCTCATTTCAAAAGAAAAAGAAAAAAAATGCAGTAATCGAACATGGTTTGGTCCGCAAGAGGTATGGGTAATTAGAGGTAGAGCTAGATGATGTTGGAATTTTCATTGCAGATAATACGTTTCTTCTGTAAATAACGCAATCTGTGTGCAAAAGCTTTATCAGATGGCTCTCTCCTCTTGCCTTCATATACCATTGTTGACAGTAGTGATAGTAACTAATCTAAGCAGAATAATCAAGTAGTAAGACACTTAGACTTGTAGTCTAAATGTGTTAGTGTTTGTAGTCCATTTTTCAGAGATGGATTTCCCCACCTGATTTTCAATGCTTTTTCGCCACAGCAGATTTATATACAGTATATATATACGGTATATGCACACACACACACACAGTACTTTTTGAATCATGCAGAAAATACTGTATAATCAGTGGTTAACAAAAAACACATAATTAGGTTCATATAAAATACACACATGCATGTATCAACATTGAATCAGCTGGAGAGTTGGTTTCTATGAGTTGCTATTGAAACTAAACTAGTTGAAGACTCATTATGCAGTCTAGTCGCCTATTATCGTTGAGCAGTGGTGAAGAGGAATAATGGCAATTGTTCTGGTTCATTTTAACACAATACTTATATAATTGCATTTGAATAACATAATGTCTGTTTATTTGTGGCGATTATGTTAATATTTTCTGTCTGTGGTCCAGCTAATTTGTTATTTTCAATTTCGAATATGCCGAATTTTAGTTCTCTGCAGAAAATAGGTTTTTCAATGTGATCGACCAAATTATATACAGCAGCTCACAATGTGGTTACTTTTAATATGGGAACCCGCGTTGGCTATTGTGTGCACGTATGTGCCCAGAATGGTTTCTGTATATACGTATACAAATAAATAAATCTATTTAAACCAAAGCTTGCTCCGCTGTTACACCAACAAACTGAGATTTGATTTTCCAAAACGCTTGTTTGTCTTTAACCACACAAAAGAAGCCAGCGGGGAGAGGACGAGAAACACTGGAGAACCGTGGGGCTGGGAGGCAACATCTAGGTGTTGCCTATGTTCTTAGAGTGCCTCTGGCTCTTTCATGGGTAGGTTGGATCTGACAAAGAGATCTGTACAGGAAAAAAATCCTCCGCTCAGCTTGAGCATGGGAAATTAAGCCCAGGTAAAGGATTCTCTCTTAAACATACTATCTCTTTTCTCCTTTTTCCATTCCCTTTTTTTCCCTCTTCCTCTACAGTGGCAGGAGAAATTACCCATTGTAGCATTAGATAAACCCAAACAGGCCTCTCCGTAAGACCTCGGGTTCCATGTGCAGTCTTGGCTTGGCGTCCCTTGGGTGTTTGTTCAAAAGGATAACTGTGCTGCCTCCGGGGGATGTTTAACTCATTGCAATGGCAAGTATTTAGAGAGAACTCCACAAGTTTGAGGCTGTCAAAGGCAGAATCCAACTGTCAGGCAGAATGATGTCTCCAATGCGTCTGATGTAGGCTAATGATGACCAATTGCATCATTTTGACAAACCCGCTGTGAGTGAGAAACAGGCAGGCACCGTGTCTTTTATACAAGTGTTTAATTTGAAATTGAAACACTGATGCTAAGTGCATTAAATGACGCTGATTAACTAAGATTATATCTGCAGCAGAAATGGGATTTATGTTTTGATAGCAAGCATAACTTGAAGCAGAGCAAACTGTTTTTTTTTTTTGTGTGTTTTTTTTTTCTTCTCAGTGGCTGATGAATAATTGAAAGCCAGCCAAGGATACATCAATAAAGTGGTAATGAACCATATTTCGGTGAAATTTATAATTCTGAAACTGTCACTCTTCAAACAGGCAGGGTTGCGATACACCTTCCTGTGTGTCAAATATTTCTCATTAGCAGATAATGATGGTAAACCCATTTAACTGACTGATATAATAAAGGTGTTTCATCTAATGTCAATACTACATTATAGCCTATAAGATAACAATGGTGACAGATGCTAACTGCAATTGGAATAAGATCACTTGTCGCTCGTTTTTCATATTGTTATTATTGTAGTACATGTAAATTAAAGATGATTGTATGGACACGAATGTGTATCAGAACCCTCTGTTTTGAGGCTCTGTAAAGTGTGTCCAAAACTAGTGTTATGGTGCCCCCTATCTTTTAGTTCATGTCATTAAATGATTACATTATTTCCTAAATGTAAACAGACTGAACCTTTATTAAAAAAAAGTATTAACCTTATAATTAATGATTTCCTTTAGCACGTTTAAATTATAATAATGAAACTGATACTGAGTACAGAACAAAAGTAGACCTCAATTTAAGCACTAAGAAGAAGAGCAAATGTTTGTCTGCCGACAGAGACCACAATACAATGACATATATAATCATAAACTAATAAACTAAAAAACTATAAAACCTGCCCACAACAACAACCAACAACAGAGTCACCTTGTTTGGCATTAAGCTGTTTCTTTGTTCTGCTGGCATGTTGTGTCCACCCGGAGCACCGCTGACCTTCTCCGAGGCAGCTGCCTAGTTAAAGCAGTCCATTCTCAAGGCCCTTGCTGCTCGAATCAAAACTCCATTATAGATTTTACCTCCAGGGGAATCAAGGTCTCACAAGGTCCTTGGCAATTTTACCTGTGGAAGAAGCTAAAAGGATATGATTCTCGGAGGACATGTGAGGGTGCGAAGATGGGATAGGGTGTGATAAACACACCGGGACCCGCGTCCTAATCTTTTTGTATTGAGAAGGGAAAATAATGGGAGATGCTGAGCTGGGTGAAAACCGTTGAAACCAAAACATCCACATCACGCCACACTGGAGGAGCTCAAAACAGAAAAGGCTCGACGTTGTCAGTTTCCCATAAAGGCTGCGGCTCTCAAACTTTTGACCCCCAAAAAGATGTCGTTTATTCTGGGGATGTGTGTATGACTGATTTTTGCTGGGTAAAATCAGAGCCAAGCAAATAGTAGGCTGAAAACAAAACAGCATTAGCAATAAATAAGCCACTATAAATATATCTGGAATAATTACATAATTAAACCCATTTTTAAAGACACCTTTATTTAACCACGTAAAAGTCTCATTGAGATTGAAATCTCTAAGTAAAACCAGATACAAATTTCAGAATTGTAATATTCAGTCAGTGCCCCTTCCAAAAACAAACTCTCAACCTCTTGGTCGGGGGCCCCTGTTTAAAAAACATCTCTGGCGTTAAAGGAGATCACTGGGAGAATTTGATGCAGTTTGTATGGCCTTGGAGCTTCCAACATAGGCTACGTTTAACATATGAATAAACAGCACATCCCTCCACACACACACACACACACACACACACCATGGCTGTCTGTGTGTTTGCGTATGTCAGCGCGCTAACAAGGCAGATGGAGGCCAAAGATGCAGACAGATCACATCAGGACATCTGTCACTTCATGGCAACAGTCTCCTTAATAAGTGACAAGGCTTCCTCACCCATGGGCACAGAACTGGGGAAGGGGGGGGGGGGGGGTTGTATCTCTGGGCGGTGCAAAACAACCGTCAAAGTCATGCCGTGCTTTTTTTTTATTCTTCTCTTTTTTTTCTAAAGACACCGACCCAATTACAGCCAATCACTTGTGAGCCGTGGCCTTGATTACCTTCCCGGGCAGTACACATCAAAGCTGCTTGCTAAGGGTGCCGACATGAGACTCTGCGGTAATTAGCGGACTTCGTAGAGCAGGCATGATTTCACCATCAAATGTTTTCAACAAACATAATGTCTTAATTTGTAGATGAGTATTGGGGGGATTGGGGGTTTCTAATGGTGTCCTCCAGGAATAATTAAAACGTAATTACTGTTCGTCAGTTGCGCAAGTGCTCAGCAAGCTCCTTATGTATATCTGCATGTTTCCTCAGGGTAGCATACTAATAGAATACTGTGCTTTCCCAGACTAGCATCACACACTCTCACGTTAAAGCTTCTGCTACAGTACGTACTAGATGGTCAACTCAGGTCTTGTGCAAATAAGAACAAAAATATAAATTAAAGTAATAATCCTCAATTGTGTTTTGGCATTCCGGGAACCCTACATCTGCGTTTCTTTTTCGAATGGCTATCTGTGACAGCGTGGGAAGCTGAGTAGAGAGGAATGCCAGATAATCGTTGCTGGCGTGGGGTTTCTGTTAGCCTGGTGTGACCAGACCATATTCACTTAGTGAATAGGTCTCTCTGGTTAATTTTGAAACTATTGGACAGGGTTGAACCAATCGACGTTGCTACAATTGTTTCGATGGCCTCATCTAGCTCTACCTCCATTTACAAACAGGCTTGACTTCAAGCTCATCTCACTAACCCACCCTGATTGGTCCACCAGCAGGGTGGCTGTGAAGACACTAAAATATATTGAGCTGAGAGCAATAGTCGGGCGGAGTCTGGTTAGGTGTGTAAAGCTGGTTATGAAGAAAATTCCAGCCTGCAAATTATTTAAAGAGAAATGATCCAAATGCATTCATATAAAAATAGAAATTTCTCAATGGTTTGTTGTGGTAAAAAATTATGCAGTTCAGTGTTAAAGGCAGAGTAAGTGATACTGGAGAAAGTTTGTTTATATTGCCATGGCTGGTATTGTGTGGTGCTGCCTGCACCACTTTGTGTTCATATTCACAGAGCGAGGGCTGTGTAGAAACACCCAGATAATTTGACTATTGTGCAAATAGTCGGATAATAGTCGGATACCATGGCACTCTGTAGGTCTCAACATCTTTGGCCACATTATCTTTGTATTGTCTATATGATGAATAAGTAATAACAATATTATTCCACAAGGGGGCAACATAATCCCAGATTTTTCACTTTGGGATTTTATATTATTTTTCATTAGCATTTGCCTAGGAGTGTTTAGAGTGTAATCCAATTCTTACACATTTAAAATCTTTAAAAAATTATTATAATAATATGTAACACATACAAAACGTTAGAGTTCATATTTATTTATTGATAATCAAAATATTTATTTATATAATATAATTCATGTGGTCTTTTCTAATTTTCAAGTTTCATCATGAGCTGAATTTCACAGTCCAAAGTGCCCCACAGCTTTGTAAATATACATTGTACATAATGAAGCTTGTTAAATGTTCATAAGTTTGTAACAGGTATCAACAACTTAAATGTCTGTATCTATTCAAAAGTGTTCCCTTTAAATTAGGTGCTCTTTACTCTTCATTTACTCTGTGAAGGATTACAAACTTTATTCTGCCATCATTGAAGGGTAAGTATTTAGATAAACGTTATATAGTTTTTGTCTGAAGTATTTGATGATTTATTTAACCTATCTCTTTGTCAGAGACCTGGCCAAAAAGCATCTTAAAACAACATACAAGGTGTCCTCCATAGAACGTACAATAGCATACCTCTTAGGCCGCTGAATAAGACTAAATACACATTTCTAAACAAGGACACTGACCGTAAAAAGAAATGTCAGTCAATTTCAATACATTTCGAAGCAGGTTTAAATTAGCCTCACAAGACCATCCTGATCTCACAAGCTTTAGTTTAATTTTGCAGTGAGAATCAGTCTGGAGTGCCTAGGAATCATTTTGAATGTGTCCGAGTAGCAACTAAACTTTCCAATCGGCGTCGTGTTTATAGCTATAAGGGCGTGGTTTAGGTGTGCCAACAGCGAAAACGAACAGATGGTTCATCCAATCAACTGCCAAGTATTGTTTTGAAAGTACCTGCCCTTCACAAACAGTTGGCTCCCCAGATGGACTTGTGACGACAATTCCTCTGGCATATCAGGATAGGTATAAGTGGAAGGGGCAGCAAATGTAAGGGCTTTATATACCCAGTTTCGCTCGGACATGAGGAACAGACATTTGCAGGCGATTTTAGTACATATCCATAATGTCTTTGAGTTCCACATACTCAGGTAGGTAGGAACCAGCCCTGTATGTTCCTTATACTGTACATGTAGTTAAAACACAACCAGTAGCTATGCATGGTTGGTAAGTGTTTCTTTTTGCACCAACATACATGGTTTTGCAAATGGGAGCCAACCCACAATTAGAAGGTTAAATTGTACTTAATTGAAATAATAATTGAAGTTGAATACATTCTAATTTTTAGGTATTGTTACCTGAGTAATGAATTAAATCAGGCTCGAATGCTCATCCCATAGAAACCGCACGTTATTTAAAATGTTTAAATTAAGTGTAGTTAAATACAAGAGATTATGTAACACTACTTAGTCCTCTTTGTGAAATACATTTTTCAAACAGTCATTTAACAGTAGTTGAAACCTACTGAATATTACATTCGGTAATTCATATTAAACGGTTTAGATATAAGTCAAGGACGTTTAATTGCTGCACAACACACAGTTGCAATATCTTGTGCTACTGTTTTCATTGACAACAGGTGACATGAAAACTATTAAGGATATTGTCGTTGTGTGCGGTCTGCACCACATTGTGTATGTATATATTCAGCCAAGGCTGTGTAGAAGTGATGGATTCTTTTTTCAGCACACACAACACGGTAAGATAGCGGATTGCGAGGAGATATTTGGTGAATTTGCCAAACGTGTATTAGCTTACAATCGCTTACTATACCTTTTAAGGTGACAGTGACCCCCATCATTGTTTTGGTGTATGAACATAGAAATGCACTATATGATTAATGCTGTAATACATTTTAGGATAAAGGTGTTTCATTTTTATTAATGTAGCATACTGTTTTTGTTTGCCCATTCCATTAAGTTAGAATATCTTTTTTGAAGCACTTTGTACACAGTGCTTCTCCATACAGTACATGCTATATACCTGTAATGATGTTAAGGAATTAATAGTTGTTACCATTGCATAATAAGGGCAACAACATGTTTCATGTATTATAACTTGCTGCACAAGCCTATTACGTTCATGTCTACAATCTACAAACATTAGGAACATATTTTAAGTAAAATAAAATGTTTTGGGTATTGCAGAGGATACCAAGATTAACACTGCATACAAAGAGAGGGATACCTTTTGCAAACTATACAGTACACCCATTAGTAATTGTAAACAGTAACATTTAGAATAATTAACATACAAATGCATACAGGCATATGTAACATTAGTCATTTTGATGGTCCTCTAAAATAAATTAAAATAAATAACTATGCAACATATCAACATTAAAACAGATATTAGTGCCAGCAGCATGTCCAGTAGGAGCAGCAAATCTAGCTTCTGCAGACCTGGCCTACACAGTGAAATGCTTACAACACAGGTGATGCCAAAAACATCCAGAAGCTCTAAACATACTTTATCTTTCAAGTCGAATCAACCCTGAGCAAAATCTCCTTTTGCATGGCATGCAAGAGTTTTTGTTCCTCTATAATGTAATGTCAAATGTTTGAACCCTGTAGTATGACGTCCCTCCCTCACACACCATTTGCAAAACAAGCAGTGGATTCCCGATTAATACTTTCTTTGACTTCCAAAGGGAGTGAATCAAAGAGATGGTCCTCCACGATAAGACCATTTCTGCGGAGGAGGCAGCACTGGCCAAGTTGCGCGGGGAGACGTTCCAGACTATTTACCTTCAGTTCAAGCTGGGTTAGTTGCACTAGTTGGCCAATTTTCTCCGGGAGGAAAGAAATAGAGTTATGTCCGAGGCATAATGTCTTCAGTTTGGTGCACTTGAACAATTGCTTGGGCACCAGCTCCACTTTGTTTCCCGTTATGGCGAAATGTTGGAGGTTCTGCAAAAATCCCACCTCCAGTGGTATGACCGCTATGGAGTTATGGCTAACGTCAAGGTACCTCAGTTTGAGGAGAGTAAATAATGACGAGGGCAACAAGTCAAGATTGTTGTGTGAAAGATGCAAGGACTCAAGGTTTTTGACATGGCTTATGGACAATGGAATATTGATGATCTTATTGTGCCAGAGCTTGAGGCTGGTCAGTTTCTTGAGGTGCTGAAAGCTGATCACTTCCTCGATGGTGCGAATGTTATTTGATTTGAGGTCTAGCTCCTGAAGGTTGGTCAAACTGAAAATAGAATGAGGGATTCGCTCAAGTTCACAATTATGCAGCTCTAACTCTGCTATATTCGTCATTTTCTTCAAACTGTTCAGCACCAATAGTTTTGTGCCATCGTTGTGAACAACAAACTTGATCAGATGCAAAGAGAGATCGGTTATGTTTGTGGGGATCTTTGTTAAATTGCTTTTAATCTGCAAAATCTTCAGATGTCTCAGGTCTCTGAGAGACTCCAGTGCAATCATTTTGTTATTTTCAGAGTTCAGATTTCCAACTAAGTATAGCTCTCTTAAATTTTTCAATAAGTATACCCACGGGGGAATTTCACCAACATCGGTAAATTTAACATGAAGGCACCGTAGGTGATCACGAAGAAAACTGAATGCTGTCTGCTCGACTTTGGCAGGACAATGATATAGGTGAATCTCCTGGAGGTTGAGCATTTGTGAAATTTTAGCAGTTATCCTGGCCTCGGGAATCAATTCAAGCTTGAGGATTTCCAGATCTGTGAGATCAAACACAGCATCCGGCACCCCCGACAGCATAAAGAGGTGAAGTTCCAGTTTGTCCTGGGCATTTCGGATAACGTGCTGCCTTAGCTTTTCATAGGTCCACTCGTGGTTTAGACTGATCTCCCGCAACTTGTTTTCACTGACTTCAGAGAGAAACACACCGAAACGCTTTGAATACAGCTGGTCGTACTGATCGACCATGTGCAGTAGGAACGCAAAGTCATTCTTAACATCTGGTATGTCACTAAAGCTGCTCTCTTCTCTGACCTTTTCGAAGGAATACTCCTTGAGGGGGCGGCGAAAAAGCCAAAACAGTGTGTATATGCAGACAATGCCATAGGCACATATGATGGCTATGTAGCTAACAAGAAGTTTCTTTAACATGAATGCCATGTTATGTGTGCACTGGAACTTGGCATATCCGGTCAAATGTTGTATTTCAGGCTCGCAAACATGGTCAAAGTCTATAGCAGCGACAAATGTCATGGTGTAGCACAGGATCAAGATGAATTTCACCGTTTTGATCACGGTCTGGGCGACATACAGCTTGTAAATCAAGTCTCTGTCTTCCACGTGGGCGCGGAATTTCCTCACCTTTTCAAAAAGGGCCTTTGCCTGCTCGCCGTCTTTCTTGTCGAGGATGGTCATGCCTGGGACTTCGATCACGAGCTTCTCAGCGGAGAACTTGACCCCGGGTTTTACCATGACAAAGTGCGGGCTGCCCTCTTCGCTACATGTTGAGAAATGCTTTGGTAAATATGAAGCTCCGGCCAGCCTTTGCTTGTTCTCCTCCGAGTGCTCGCACGCTGTCTCCGACAAAGCCTTCGTTGTCCACGGGGACTCAAAGCACTTCCCCAGTATCGAAACAAAATGTTCTATTTTTGAGCTTGTCTTTGGGTACTTGAACCAGAAGTTGCTACTGACCATGAGCACAATGGTGTGGACTAGGGCGAGGTACGGGAAATATTTTGAGTACCAGGGAAGTGCCACGTGGTAGCACATCTGATTGACAAAAACATACTGCTGAAAGTCCAACCTGGTACGGACACCCGTTGGGTGGCCAAGGTTACCCGACTGTGATGGATAGATGTTTTTATGAACAATCCTGTCATGGGGGTCTTTGACCACTAGAGGCGCCGCATCCGGTGTTTTGGGGTTTTCTTCATTCCAGGTGTTGGTGGCGGCCCCTGGTGGCCGGCGAACAGAGAAGCTCTCCTCTGGCGTCGTCTCCAGAACGGGAAGGCAAACTACCTGGTCTTTGGTTAACTGCATTGTGCCCGCAAATATGGCCAACATCAACATGACCACACCGAGGTAATCCATGAAGACGTCCCACCATGGTTTCAAGATTCTGTAGGTTGGTTGGATGTCATTCAGAGAGGCTACTTCTGTGAGAGTAAACATTCCTGCAATCCAAAAAACAATTGTGGATAAGGGATCATTGTTTTTGAAGAAGTATGTTGTAAAAATATGATAATAATAATCCCCATCACAGCATTTGGTTTATTAACCTGTTTTGCTTATCTTACAATAAGGTAATTTACCAAGTGTTTTATGGTATATCCTTTGTTTTAGCATTGTATTGACATTATACTGTATATATTTCCACATTACAGTGGGCTATTTATTCCCTAGACAAAAGAGTCGTTTGGTCTAGCGCAGGTCACTTTATTCTTACAGTGAAATAAGTGTGTAGCTACGATGTGAGGGGCTTTGTAAAGACAGTAGCTTTATCTTATAACGTCTTCATATTCTGTGACCGATCTAGCTCTACTGATGACTTTGTAAAGGAATGAACCATATTAGCGAAGCTGCAAAGCAGGTTGCGGCAGGATGAAACTGACCACAGCTTGAGCCGGTGCGCTGTTGAAAAAAAGAGGCAGATCCTACCAGTCGAAACTGTGTTACATTATTATTTTTACGAAGCCCTCTTGATTTTGCTGTATGGTGCAGTTTTATTGGGCTCGGTGTCGGTAATGCGGCAACGCTGTAGACATGTTTTAAGATGATAGACACACAGCGCTAAATATGCATACGAACCTTCTGACGAAATAGATCCGTTATCTTGATACAAGAAGCAAACCACGCCTTTGCTTACATCCCATGTTTCGATGTCGTGACAAAGACGTGTTTTCTTTGCATCAACTCAAGCGAGTGGTATTACAGGCCCAATGCCAGGAGAAGCAGCTTAGCCTACCCCCCCGGCTTCTGTTCAGATGGTCTAGTCCTCCGGAACGCATCTGCTGCGAGGCAACAGCCGGCTCGGATACACCAACTCAGTGTACGGGGTGAACTCTGAAGTTCTCAATATGCATTTTGTGATGCACCTTTTATTGGTAAAATCATATTAACAGTTATCGTTATACACTTGTTACAATTTGTTACATTCGCAGAAATGCTAAATTGGTTCATGTTGCAATTTCTACAGTACAAATAACTAGGGTGGGCCTATTTTCATATTTGTTTTACATTTACGATTAGCCTAACCTAGACCTACAAAACACAACATAAACCTATTTTTCACAGAACAAACAACAAACTATATGTAAACACCAAATTAAAGACGTGATTACTCAGCTGTTGTTTATTAATCAATATTAAAGAAAAACAACTAGAAAAATACAAATTTTGTTTCATATAGGAATTTCTGAAAAACTGGCAGCAGAACAATATTAATAAGGTTCCTAATAGTATATACCATTAAAAGCATAATTCCATAATTGTTTAACAAGCATTTCCCCTGATGTTCATAATACATTATACAAGTCTCTAATATCCACATTATCCTACTATAAAATATAGGCAGCACTAAATATGTTTAATACAGCTCTAGGCAAGATTTCACTGAGGATTTGTTCACTTAAGATTTCCTTTCAAATACTTATTCAACAGTAACAAATAACACACTTAATACTTTTCTGGCAAATATCATTGGTCATATGTAACAAATACAACAATGCTACATATAATTAATATAGTGTCATACACCATTAGATGTCCAGTCCACAAAACAGATATGAGTGTGAGGCTGCAACATGATAATCAATATGCAAAAAACGATATTGTACTGCATGGCATATTGACATGCACAGCCATTCCATGGCTTCACTTTCACCAGAAAATATCTGCATTTGTATTATATTTTTAATAACAGCATACAGTACGTGCCCGTATGTACAGAAAGCAGAAGGACCTGCACCTCAGAACTCTTGCCTGTCTAAAACACAAATCATCTTAAAAAATATATTTTATACAGTTACGTCTGTGTGCCACAAGATGGCATCAGTAAACAACAAAAATCTCTTGCCGCAGAGTGCATTACAGTGTTCAGTCGAGTGTTTCACGTTGTTACCTTTCTTCAATATAATTTAACAAGTTGTAAAATATCAACTTCTTCAAAAACAAAAACGGTCAATTACATCTTTAAGATGCAGGCATAATTGGTACTGAAATGGTAGTGTAATACTTTAGCATGATAATACATGCAGATACATATTTAACACTGATTTAGAAGAGGATTAAAAGTTGGCACTTTGGCTACAATAAGGCTTCTCACTCAGCATTCATTTGGTCCCTGACGTCTGAAGGCAAAGTCTCAAATAGTGCATCTTCGACGGTAAGGCCGCTGCGCTTCAAGGCCCTACAGTAGCCAAGCTCTGGTGGCAGCACCTCGAAATGGTTGTTTTTGAGCTCCAAGTGCGTCAATAGAAGCAGATTAGAAATCTTTGGTGAGAGTAAGGACAGCGAATTCCTGCCCAGCCTCAGTGTTTTCAGCTTTTTGCAGAAGAACAGCTCATCTGGTAGGTTTTCAATTTTGTTGTGCGAGATTGAGAAATACTGTAGACTCTGAAGGACTCCAATTTCTGGAGGAATGAACCTGATGTCATTGTTGGACAGGTCCAGGTAGCGCAGCTTGTTACATAAAAATAGATGCGAGGGCAATATTTCTATTTTGTTGTGGCTGAAGTAGAGGCGCTCCAGGCTTCCAAGTTTTTTGATATGCTCTGGAATATACATGATGCTGTTGTACCAAAGCTTGAGACAAATGAGTTTGCGGAGATGCTGGAAACTAACGATCTCTTCAATGGAACGAATGTTGTTATCTTTCAAATCGAGTTCTTGAAGGTTTATAAGGCTGAACACTGCGTGCGGTATGCGCTCCAAATCGCAACGCACAATCTCAAGCTCTGTCAGATGGATCATCTTCTTCAAGTTGTTGAGCATAACTAGTTTAGTGCCATCATTATGGATAGACAACTGCTGCAAATGGCTAGACACGTCCACAATAGACTGAGGGATCTTGGTCAAATTACTCTTGAGGGAGAGGACTTTCAACGATTTCAGCTCGCGGAGTGACTCAAGAACTATATTCTTGGAGGCATCAGAACTAAATGAACCATAGAGGTAGAGTTCCTCTAAGCTCCGCAGGCCATACAGCCAATGGGGAAGCTCCCGGTTATCGTCAAACTTTACACGGAGAACCTTTAGGTTCTCTTTCAGGAAGGAGGCAGCCGTTGTGTGCAGCTTTAGGTTGCACTGGTAGAGATACAGCTCCTGCAGGTTTTCAAGCTGGGAGATGGCAGCGGGGATGGTGACATTGTTTATAATCTCTAATTTTAGAGACTGAAGTTCCGTCACCTCAAAGATGGTGTCGGGCAGTCCAGCCAGCATAAACAGCTGAAGCTCAAGTCTGTTACTGGAATTCATCTGTAGTTTCTGACGCAGCTTCTCTGCAGTCCACTCGTGGTTGAGGTTCAGCTGTTTTAATTTGTTCTCACTGACCTCCGAAAGAAACACTGCAAATCTTTTAGAATACAAGGGGTCATATTGATCAATCATGTGTAGCATGAACGCAAAGTCATTCTTGACATCTGGAATGTCATCAATGCTCGTCTCCTGACGCACATACTCGAAAGAGTATTCTTTCAGAGAGCGGTAAAACAGCCAGTAAGACGTGTAAAGGCATGTTAGCCCGTATATAACCACAAAGCACAGATAACAGTATGAGAGCTTGGAAAAAAGATGAGCCATGGTGTGATTACAAGAGAAATATTCGTAGCCTATTATTATTATATCCTGTATGGGTACCTGGCACTTCACGGTCGTCTGCACTTCAGACACCAAAACGCTGTTGTAAATGATGATCAGCACAAATTTAAACACCTTGAAAACAGTTTGGCGAACGTACATGAGATACAGCAGATCTCCCTCCTCGACATGCAAACGGAATTTCTTGACCTTTTCAAACAGAGCTTTAGCTTGTTCTCCCTCTTTCTTATCAAGAGCGCTTGCTGTTGGTGTGTCAACCACAATTTTTTCGGGGATCGACCTAAGAGACTGTGTTCTCTCCAAAGTGCACTCTTCTGGAGGCGCAGCAACAATAGACCTGCTTGGACTGTTCTTCTTGTGGTCATTATCTTCTGGATTCTCCCCTGACACCTCTGACAAGGCCCTTGTGGTCCAGGGAGAGTCAAAACACTTTCCGAGGATGGATATGAAATGCTCAATCTTAGAGCTGGAGCCAGGGAATTTGAACCAGAAGTTGCTACACACCATAAAGATGAGTGTGTGTATGAGCACCAGATATGGAAAGTACTTGGCATACCAGTGCAAAGCTTTCTCATAACAAATCTGATTAATAAAACTGTATTGTTGAAGATCAAGGTTGGTCTTTAAGCCCTTCATTTCGGTTGCGTTCAGCAGTGACTCCCCTTCACTTTTGTTCTGCAAAGTCATGCTTTGGTTTGGCGTGGACATCCTCTGGGGAAGACATATGATTTTGTCCTGAGTTACCTAAAATGAGAGTAAATCACATAGGAAAATACTTTAATAACCTTGGAGACAGTAATGTAGTAATGTCTGCATGCCACAAGATGGCGTCGGTAAGATAATGTTAAGTTGCAATGTAACATCTTATTTTAGGCTCCTATGACTCAACAGGAAATGGCCAGTTTAGGCCAATTATGGCTGAAATAAGATACCTTTTGTACACTGTGTATAAGCTAAATTGCTTTAAGACACATCATTTATTGTTTTTATTATAATAATTATTCTGAACCATAGCTATTTCAGTGTCAACCAAAGTTATAGTGTTGAATATATAAACTCAGGACTGCAGGGGTTTAAAGAGCATAATTGTTTTGTATTATGTGGAAAAGCTTGTTGTTTTTGTCAGACATTAAAACATTAGACCTGGCAAAATACTGCCCATTGTTAAACCTGAGCACTTCTGAATGAGACACAATGCAGCTCTATAATTCCAGGAAATGCGGTGATTTCACAGAAATATCTCATGATAGAGCTCCAATTGTAGATGTAAACTTGTATGTGTTATCAGATGGCAGTTAATTAGCCACACTATTTTCACTGTGTTAATCGCTATACTTGTGAACGGATATTTAAAAAATAAATGTTTTTGTTAGTTTTCCTAGATGTATAATACACCCGAACCGTTTTTCCCCAGAGAGAAAAGCCAGTCATAACTGGCCTTTGGAACCGTGTGTTTACAGAATGGGCCTGGGTTGGGAAAAGTTTCCGCTGGTAAAGTATTGCTACACTAAGCTTGCTATGATACAAACACTGGCCTGGTTGTGGAAAGAGTAACATGGACATAATTGGAACCTAGGCCTATTAAATTATGTTAGACCAGCTTCTTATTTTATGCTGCCAATGCCAAGTATGGTGTGAACCTCACCAATGATTTTAAGAAAGCTGATGTCAAATTCTTTTCTATGATGAGCAGATTTTAAGAGGTGGGCATTTCTTGAATAAATTATGACATGTAATGATTAATGTGAAACAATACCAGGCAATTATATTGATTGACTGTTGAGAGCTAAATGCACTGGCACTTTCAGGTAAATGGCCTATATTGCGCTTAAATGGCCATTAGAGAGTGTGTGTGTGTGCACGCGTATTAGTTCCGGCAGTCTTTGGAGCAAGCTCACACATACAGTAATCAAAAAATGACTACACTCTACATAGGTACATTTGTTGTAATGATTGTGTTTGTGTGTTTTGGATGGATGTGAAACAGTAAAGTGCTACATACAGTATGTCTATTAGTCACTTTAATCCATACACTATTCCGCTATACTAATCATGATAGGGTTTTTTGAAATAATGTGAGTTACTCTCATAAATATTTAACTACTACTAAATGGGTCATGATTATAGGGTTACCAATGATGGCCCCCATGAGTCTAATATGCTGTATATTTAATAATATAATTTGCTTCCATTCCACATACCGTACATATGAAAATATTACGCAAAATCTCCATCTACCATTTCCGAGAATCCGAGAATTATATTAATACTAGAGAACAAACAAGAGCTTTCTCTAAATGCATACATCAGTGAGGTGGTATTATTGCAAAGGTATGTTTACATAACCTGACATGCCAAAGGAATTGTCACAAGTCCATCTGGGGAGCCGTACATTGAAACTGTTTGTGAATGGCTGTACTTTCAAAAAATACTTGGATGAACCATCTGGTCGTATTTCGCTGTCGGCACCATGGTCGGTACACCTAAACCACACCCGTATAGCTATAAACACGACGCCAATTGGAAAACCACGCCCATATAGATATAAACACGATGCTGATTAGAAAGTTAAGTTGCTACTCGGACACATTCAAAATGATTCCGAGGCTTTCCAGACTGATTCTCATGGTGAAATTAAACAGAAGCTTGTGAGATCAGGATGGTATCGCGAGGCTAATGTTTACATGGACAATATACAATTACAATATTCCGATTAAAATCAGTTTAAAAGCCCAAACCAAATTAATATTCTCCATAATAACTCCTCAATCGGAACAAAAAGTCACAACCAGATTGAAATTTCATTCAGATGCAGAGGGGTAGTATAAGACATTTGACCATGTAAACGGTTTAAACCAATTACGTCCTGGTTGCATTCTTCTGCGCATGCTCCAAGTCTTAAACTGTGGGCTACTGTTGTTTTCAAGGCGATATTCTGCACAGCCACTGTACAAAGTCTGGACAAAACACACGCAAATACAGTAAGTGACGGGGAGCTATGGTGACTACATCTTGAGCTGTAAACCCCACGCCAGTCACATAAATAGCCTCAATCTCCCCAGCGTACCTGCGACAGCGGCTACCCGGCTTTAACCTCATAATGTGCTAATGTTAAACATCTACATGGATTAATTTAAATGGAGCATGTAAACACCAGATCGTATAAGATCCTGAAATCTTCGATCAGAAGGATTCCATTTGGAATGACAAAAGTAAATGTAAACCCAGCTAGTCATTCTGGAGAAAGCTTGTTGATATTGTAACACCTCTCCCTTCAATGCCACAGTACCTTCAGAAGCTCTGCCCCCACACATTGCTAAGGCTAGGAGATGTTGTGTGGTGCGGTCTGCACCACTTTGTTTGCATAATCAGGGCTGTGTTGGAACACCAGATTATTATATAAGCGTGCACACAGAACATGAACCGTGTAAACCACGAGGAGATAGTTGCTGAATTTGACTAAAAGCGTATTGGCTTACAATCGCCGACTATACCTTTAAAAGGAACATTTAGTACTGTATTTACTAAATGGGGCCAATATACTGACCTGAAGTGTGCACCCAAACACGCCGATCATGATCATCACCACGGCCAGGTAGTCTGTGAACACGTCCCACCACGGCTTGAGCACTCGGAATGCCGGCTGCTGTTCGGTGAACTGTCGGAATTCCGTCACAGGAATCATACTGCCTTCAAGGGATAAAGAGAAGAAGTCCATTGGGAGAGACAAGTGTGCAAGAAGCGTTTGGCAAGGGTCCCTAGTTTTTTACCGCATTCCTAACAATGACCATTAAAATAACTGTACACTGTGTAGAAAGTATATTAGAGCAGCTGGAAATACTCTTGTGCTGAAATAATAATGATCGGTTCCCCTTGTCTTTCAGGACTAAATTCATGTAAAACCAGATGCATATTTTTTTATTTAAACATTCAAATAAAGGTCTCACTTCATGGAGTTGCAGTACTGTATATGGACCAATGTAGTACAATATATAACAGATTTGTATAGTATATTGTATACAATGTATTCTGTATTATAAAATATTGCCATAGGAAAATAAATGATGGCATAGGAAAAATATCATAATGTATACACACACACACAAGTGATGATTAGCACAATGTACACAAAGAGGAACATTATAAACACAGCCAGAGGTACACTCATCAGTTTCTGCCCTACAAATCTAAGGGAGCTGAGCTGCCACGCTATTGGGAGATGTACAGTACAGGAAGCAAACCAAGAATGGACTTTAAAGATGGCCAAATAACAATTGTCCGCTGTTGTGCGAATGCTCTACATACCGCCAGTAATACATTACTTCTCAGCGCCCTGACATAAACAGTGTCCAGGATACAGTACACAGACAATTATGTAGAGCATGTCACCATAATCAGGGGGAGCCATCTGTTTGCCCCCGGCAGACAACCTTGCTGGTGTTTAGTGTTTGGAGCGATAGGGCTAGGTGTTTTTGGGAGTGGGCTCACTTGAGTGCACTCAAGTTCATTTTGATCTACCATTACCAACTAGAAATGAAGCACTTTATTATTTTGGCTTTTAACAATTGGATAGTTAAAATGAAAAAAAACTCCAAGTTAATCTAACAACTTTTGTTTTTAAATTTGCAGTTTTTAAATAATTAATTCATAGTTATTTTTGGAAGATATTACTTTTTATTCAGTGACAACCTTTCAATTGTAATAACGGAAAGAAGAAGAAAGAAAAACAACTTGTGAATAAAAATGTTCTAAATTTCAGCTTCTCTAAAGTGTATCTGCACCATAAAATGTGTTTTATGCACTGTACACGAAGTAAGATGATTGATCTGTGATGAGCCACATCAGTGCTGGTGTTAATATTGACCATTCTCAAAATCTGCATATTATGGGCTAAAAACATAACTACACATAACATCCTTTAAATATCACCGGTACATTTAGTACGCTCATACGTCATTAAATTCAAATGTTAACGCTAATGTTAGTTGGGGTCTACCTCAATCAGCTCAGGTCAATCAGCGATTGGGTGCAGTTACACTTTAAAGGTGGAGTCAGGCTAAGCGCTGGGGTGTAGGCTTATTTCACTGCTAGAGTCGTGTTTGTAGTTTCTGTATAAGTTTAACGCATATCTTTGTCTCTCCTGTGAAATACTCGTCGTCTTGCATCAAACTATTAGCTATTTTCCTCCAATATTTGCTTTTACAGATTTCTCCCAGAGTAAATATTCAGAATTCTTGAAGTGTTCTGTCTCGTCTATAATGTCTCTGGTAAACCGTGGGACTGACTGACAGTAGACAACCACTTGCCATATTTCAATCGTTAAGTGTCTATATATTTTGAGGTCATTCCTTTCAACTGAACACCGATGAGGCAATTTGGAGATGAACCCACAGCTTGGAATACCAAACCTACATATAGCAGCCTCTGTTGTAAGATGATACATAGTGTCAAATGACCCTGGTAAATCAATAAGGAGCAGTGCACTGCATAGTCTAAGGCAGTAATGGTATTTGCTACCGTCATTGGTGCATTTACTTCGATAGGCTGCATTCTAAAGCCTGGAATAGTTACATATATACAGATACTGTACAGTAGAGAGATACATACTGTAGATATATATTTGGAGACTGGGCTGTAGACTAATATGTAGATATGGATCACCATATTTCAACAGGGACATTGATTCGGTGCTGCATTTGGGTATCTGGAGTGACTGCCAACCCACATCAGCTAAAATGGGCTGCCTATGTCAGAAAACGTGGTTAAACAAGCAACTCTTGATTATACTCCACTGGGCCATCATAAGGGGAGGTTGATATAGTTATACTGCATCCATACAATTCCATCTGAGAAGCCGTCTATCGAAACTGTGGGCAGGCACTTTCACTAAATACTTAGTTGATTGGATGCAACCCTCTGGCGGTTTTCACTGTCGGCCAACCTAAACCACGCTGCACACCTAAACCACGCCCATATAGCTATTAGTATGACGTGATGTGTATCAGATGCTATATGTAGCATTATGAGGCTATGATGTGTATCAGATGCTATATGTAGCATTATGAGGCTATGATGTGTATCAGATGCTATATGTAGCATTATGAGGCTATGATGTGTATCAGATGCTATATGTAGCATTATGAAGCTATAATGTGTATCCGATGCTATATGTAGCATTATGAAGCTATGATGTGTATCCGATGCTATATGTAGCATTATGAGGCTATGATGTGTATCAGATGATATAGGTAGCATTATGAAGCTATGATGTGTATCAGATGCATGTATAGCAGGGGTAGAGAACCCTGGTCCCGGAGAGCCACAGCCCTGCATGTTTTAGATGTCTCCCTGCTCCAACACACCTGATTCAAATGAATGGGTCGTTATCAGGTTTCTAACACACACACTTCTAA
>JAODLL010000019.1:693003-713730 GCA_026546735.1 Forbesichthys agassizii | reverse complement strand
ATCACTACTTTACATTGCAGAAAAGTGTAATTTCTTCATTGTTGTCACATGAAAAGATATGCTCACATATTTGCACAAATGTGAGGGGTGTGCTCACTTTTGTGAGATACTGTTCGTTAATCAGAAGGATTTGTATAATTTTCTGTTGTTATTAATGTCATAAGGGGGAATTAGGTTATTTTTAACATGTTATTTACTTTCTTTCTCCAACCTCTAGATGGCGATGTTGCTTACACAGTATTTGAGCATACCTTGTTGCCAAACGGCTTTACTTGGTACTTGGAGTTGTTTCCGTATAAAGTTCAGTGTTTGTGTTTGATTGTCATAATAGGCTTATTGAGTTGAGTATTTGCATAATTTAAACCCTATGTTAAATTCTCTTCCCCTATACAGTGTGTCCTAGAAACTGACACGGTTTCCGTAAATCATTGTTAACCTTTCACTTATCACATAGCTCCGTGGCTGAATGGAAAAACCACTAGTTACTATTTAAAGAAGTACGCTATTGTGACACAGTTTTCAGTCAATTCATTATACGGTGTGCTTGAAACCCTATAGCGCTCTCGGTACAGTGGCTACTGTATAATGCATCTGATGAAATCTTATTAACAAACATACGTTTGCGTCATTTGACACAATTCCAGTAAACTTAATGGAAACCATTGCATATAAGAGATGCATATCAGTGAGAATGTAAGGGGTGTACAGTGCACCCCTTAAAGATGTCCGCTCTCTCACAGGCCATATGGCAGTGTGTGGCCACTTCTCTGCCAGCTCTGCAGTGTGCATACTGGCTAACAGCTTGGTGGACACATAATTAATTTGCCTAGGCGTCTGCCATTTATTTTCCAACCTACTTTTTGTTAATTGGACAGAGGTGGTTAAAATCAGATGACTGGTATGTCTGTTTCACAGGACGTGCGATCGGATCAGTGCGGTTGATGTGGGGGGAAATATTAAAGTAAAAGTCACATTCCTTACTTATACACTATTGGAGCTGTATGGCAATTCTCAGAGGATGACTGTTATCTTGCTGAACAGTTGGATGGAGAGCCATTTTTATTTATTATAATTTTTTATTTTATTTTATGGTGACAGATTTGCATTTATAAACATCTTTTGTCTTTTGTTTTATTTAGAGAGACGTATTATGCTGGCCCTGTGTTTTTAAAGTCTACATAAGCTAATATCTGTTGGCCAGGCCTGTGCTGTTTACAGCATAATGAATCCTGACACACACGTGCACACACGCACGCACGCACACACACACACACATAGTGGGTCATTCCAGCAATGTTGCCATTGTAATTACTCTGCTGTCCCAGTGGCTAAAGTTGTATCAGATTTTAAATATGAATTTCATCCAGCTAATTACCTTAAAATTCAAAAGGTAATTTTGACCGTAATGGAGTATGAATCTACACGATGCCCGTATGTATTTTTGTCCACAGCAAACATTAGAGGATGAAGTTTCTTATTAAAGCGATCAAAGAGATAAATGATGTGGATTAGGGGAGACCTTTAATGACTTTCTAAAATGGGTGTCTCCAATGTAATTGTTTTTACATACTGTATACGCACGCTGTACTTAACTGAACTGATGGAAGACTGTTTCTCATTTGTCTCCATTAAAATAAAGATAAGCATTAGCACCACATACAGTATAGGCTAAGTGTTTAAAGGCAGGCTTAGCCGGTAGTGCCGTTAATTCTTTATTGTTCTTTTAAGCTAAAGTTAGTCATTCTCGACAATATGTGCGAAAACTTTGAACTCAAGTAAAAACCATAAACGCCCTTTCTTCAATGCCATAGGGTGCTTCCTCAGAAGCTCTGCCCCACACATTGGAAACACATTGCGAAGCATATGGCATGTTGTGAGCGGGTGTTCGCCATTTTGTTTGTGTTCATATTTACGGAGCCATGCCTGTGTAGAAGTACCGCGGAGAATTGGTAAACTAGCTGAAGGAGATATTGTGTATTAGCTAGCTTGCAATCACAGATCCTAACTCTTACAGGGGATGAACATATAGCTGCATTACCCCACCCCCACACACACAGAAACAACTGTGACACGTTCCTCTCCACTCCTCCTGCAGAGGTCATGGGCTCACACTGTTCTCTACCCCTCCCCTTATAGTTACCTACATTGTAATGTGCAGTTTCAATCAAACTGTCATTTAGAGATGTGGTTTTTTCAGTGAAAGTCTGGGAACTTTGTTTTGCCTCTGGATTTAAAGGTAGAGTCAGCGACTGCAAGCTAATACAATTTTTTTTTTTTTTTTTTGGGGGTGGGGGGGTGTCATATTAACTGTCCTGCTAGCCGGCCATTCTGTGTCTGTGCTGAAAACGAAAATCTGGTGTTACTACACAGCCGTGTAAATGGGAACACAAACATAGTGGTGCAGACCGCACCACACAACACTATCCTTGGCTGGCAGTGCGTGTCCATTTTTGGGGGTGGAGGCTACTGAGGGAGTGCCCGACGGCACTGAATGGAGAGCTGAATGCGTTTTGATCCAGTTGAGAGAATCCCTGACTCCAGAATCACTGACGCCACCTTTTTAAAGTCTAATGTTGGGGTGGGGTGTGTGGCTCATTAGCATATATGCTAATGAGAGCGCAGCCACACGACACGGAACAAGTACAGGGGTTAATGACAATACAAATGATGGGGAGGCTGGCCCAGCCTGCCGGGGGCCCGCGCTGCGAGGCAGCCCCCAGCAGCAGCTGCGGGAAGAGGGGCTCTAGCGCGGCTCGCCTGCAGCCCAGCAAATCAGGCCACGGTGTCCGAGGCAATGATCCCTGCTGTTGTTAATCACCTGCCCCCCTGCACCCCCAACCCTGGCTGGTTCCCCCTCTCCCTCTGCAGTACCTTTCACCCCAACCATGCACACACAACCCTGGCTGGTTCCCCCTCTCCCTCTGCAGTACCTTTCCCCCCAACCATGCACACACAACCCTGGTTCTCCCCTTAGCCCCTCCCCCCCACCTTCCCTCTCTCTCTCTCTCTCTCTCCCTCATTCTCTCTGTCTTTTTTTTCTGCACCCTGCACTGATTTGCAATCGCAGATTAATCAGAGCACGGGGGCCTTGATGAAATTTTGCCGTTATTGTTCCCAATTTTAGCAACATCTTTTATTGTCTTCATCATTCATTTACGGGCAGGAGAGTGTGTGTGTGTGTGTGTTTGGGTTCGGGGGGGGTGAGGAGGAACTCTGTCAATTATGCAAATGATGTTGCACACTTTTGTGGATTACCCTGTTCATTCCCAATTGTTGTCGAGGATTTAATTATTAAATATTGTCATGTTCAAGTTTCCTTCAGTTGTGGGAGGCTTTGTTTCATTGAATTTGAGCTCTCCATCATCCATAGTTGCTCATCTGAGCGCTCTGAGAGGCCGGCGTGTCGTGGCCAAACAAACTACTCTGTTTAACAACTCTTAAGTCTATAAGTTATAGACCAGTGTTTGTTCACGCTGCGATTGGGGGTCAAAAAGGCTCTATACTCCCATCAATGACCGGAAATTGAATTAAAGTTTATTCAGAATTAACTTCAATTACGCTGCACCTAATGATATTTTAATCTGTTTTCTTTAAATTCCCAGGAATGTGTTTTTTTTTTTTTCCTTCATTTTCAATGGCTTTGTCTGGCGATAGCACAAAGGGCCCACGTGGAGAATACAGATTAGTGTTAGATCCCAAGGATGATAGTGAAATTAAAGCTTTTATAGCGAACACGTTCAAAGGGATGAGCAAACCTTTGTTAGACATTTCTATCGTCACTGACCAACTTTTCTTAAATTGAAATATTGCCAGACATAGAACAGAATATTAATTGATTTTTTTTAAGCCTTTCTGAAAACAGTTGACAGTTAGATGGTGTATGAAATATTTTACCGCATCGGGGTCCTGGGTTTATCGTGTCCTTTTAAAAAAAAAAATCACTGTCCCTTATGAATTACACTTTATCAAAGCCATTTTCATTTCCGCCCCACAGTATTTGCACATTGTTTGTATTTGTATCCGTGTTAGTGACATTTGAAGAACACAATACTTCCTTTGTATACCTGTCCATCTCACAGCCACCCTTGGCCTTTCTCCGAACCACAGGGTGTAGTATAACTGTATTTTACCCTTTAAAACAGGTTGGGTGTGTATTGGTATTATATATTAAATATACACCTTCATCCCAAACAAACACCTCTTCCAACCAGAGACTGTTTACATACAACCCGTTGGTGGCAAGTTGGCTAAATTATAACGGTTATCTGCATATGAATGCAGAATCTGCAGAATGCAGGCAGCAAGATTCTGGTACCGGTTTGTAGTACGACTACTGTAGTATTGGCCAGTATTGGTCACGTTCGTGTGGAGAGCTAAAATGCAATCTCTGAATTATCTGATGATAATATAACGTAGGGCTGGGCGATATGGACCAAAAATCATATCCCGATATATTTAGGTTGAATACCGATACACTATATACTGTATATCTGTATTTTCTACAAAGTGGGCTAAATGTTCAGGCCTACATCAATGCCAAATGTGAGATGTCACAAGCACTTTAATGTTGATCAAAATAAAACAATTACAGGTTTAACTCTATTTCTTAACAAAACACATATGCCAATACAATGTACATAGAACATAAGGATAATTTCATTGTCATTGACAGTCAACACTTTTTACAAAAACACTCAGTCAACAATCATCACAATCTATAAGTCTTAACAATGAGAGCATTGGAATATCTCACCTTATGTTGATTCTGAAAGACTGTATTATAATACTGCTGCATTGTCTGTGTTGAAAAGCAAATGCATTTGTTAAATATCTTTACAGTACATCCATAGTTTGGCCTAGCAACAAGCTATTTATGCTAATCGGGGAAAAACAGGAAACCCACTTTATTAGCGACAATAATTGTAGTACACCATATCATATCATCAAACCCATATCAGAGATATTGGCAATATTGCAGCTATAATGACAGTTTACTCAATTTAATCCACATTTGTTTTTGATAACCGGTAGCTTGTAATACTAGCTAATAGGGGAACAATACTTTTATACCAAGTCGATGCCAAAATTCTGAAAACATAACTGTACTCGTTTTTGACAGTAACATAAAATTATGCAAACGGTGCCTTCAAATTTTCCAGCCATAGTTTCCATTTTACCAGCTGAGTAAAAATTGAACAATTCCGCTATTGTCATTTGACATCAATGGTTCGTTGATAAACATAATCACCTGGCAAAAGTGAAACAAAATACATCTAAATAAGCAAATAAAATATGTAGGACTACGTCGCATATTTACGTTGCAAACATTCACGTGTGTATGCTGTAATTTACTACAATGTATTTTAACCTATCTATGCTTTTTAGCCTCGCGCTTGCCGATACCTCCGGAGCGCCGACCGGGATCTTGGTGAATGTTTACCCGGCCTAGGAGCACTCTCGTGCAGGCACTGAGTTACGGAGATCCCGATGGAACTTCCTCTGCGCCGAGCGGGCCACACAAAGCAACAGACTTCAGATTTCAATGAGCACCGGACATTAGACCATGCATGTTATGTACAGACAATGTTACATTAGCCAACCCCATGGCACATACTGTACATAACCCCCAGCCATAGAAGAGCTGACATTTGACTTTATCTTTGATGGCAGCCTCAGCATACAACGTTATGATGTACTTGATGTACAACTGGTAATGTAGGCCTACTTAGGCTACATAAACAATTAGAGCCTCATTTAATTAAGTGCATGTGGATTTTTTAGTGTGTGTGTGTGTGTGTGTATGTATATATATATATATATTTTCTCTTTTTTTTTCCGCCCTGTGGTATCGAAATGAGTACCGAGAACCATGGAAATTCACTGGTATTGGTATCGACTTCAAAATATCTGGTATCGTGACATCCCTATTCGCGAACGACTCTGCTACAGGCCAAGTGCAGGCATGGAGGGAGAGACAACCAACCTGACAAAGGAATGATTGAACGCATAATAAAACTATATTGGTATAAAACATGATATTGTCTCAATTGATATCTCTTTTGAAAATATATCGGTATAAATTATTTACCGGAATATTGCCCAGCCCTATTATACAGTGGCTTCTTATTAGCTTTTAAAATGTTTTCTTTGCATTAATTATGCAGTTATCTGTTTGGAGATTAACCAAGCTTAACTCCAACTCCATTCTCGCATCTCAAGTTGCAAATCGGACTGTAAACAATGACCACCGTATGGAATAGGAACCCTTGGCCTGGATATTTGCTGACCACACAGCATCCCCAGAAATATCCCAAGATGTATTGGCCCTTGCCCCAAGGGGTTTAAGCATCGTTAAGATGGCTACAGTTAGCTGTAGCTAGTGAACAGATTGGGGAAATGGGGGTGGTGGAGGAGGAGATGGGGGCGTTGGGGCAGGAAACATAACCCTGGGAGCACTTTCGCTCTGATTACTCATTGACATTTTTCTCACTGAAGCTCTAGTCTGATTCTGACAGTTTCTCCCGCGGTGGGTGTGCGTTCACTGGCATGTCCGGTGCGGCTCATCACGTTGACCGTGTCGTGGCTGGAAGGAACAGCTGTCTTTGCTAACGAGGCCATAGACACACAAAGACTGCAGCGAGGCGGAGGTACGCGCAGAGGGACAGAGCGCAGCCGCCCCGGACCTTCATTCCTGCCTGCCCCGGGATACGCAAACACTGACTTAATGAGAATGCATGCCATTACAGTAATTAACGCAGTGTTTGTCAAGCACTGTCGTGTTGCAGGCCTTTCATGAAGGTCTTGTAATCCTGCGAGAAAGGCTTGTGTGAGACACTATAAGCCTAGAACATTCTGCCTTTATGAGATCCCCCCCTTCCCCCTCACTTATAGATTTAGATAACATTCTGCAATTAACATTTTCCAAAGTAGAGTTGAAGAGCATGGTACTAACTATTCTATTGATGAGGATTTCCACGTCATATGTCCTATGGGCATTCATCTTTGTCATATTAATTAATTGACCAGTAGACCTACTGCTAATTAATCAAAAACAATGCCCAAGCTTGCCAGGGGCATCATTTATCTAACTCCATGTATGTAGGTCTACAGTAGTGGAAAGTTTGTGGAAGCTATAGCAAAGTATGTACACAAAAAACACGTACATACTTCTTAATGCGAAATCTTCTTAATAAATCCCAATCAATCGCAATGTTTTTCTTGGAAAACAATCTGTGATGTTGATCCAGAAACATGTCCTACTTGTCATACTAAATCAAATCCAGTGACCAGTGGGGGTTTCTAAGTACACTAACCTTAAAGTCAAGTGTTTGTTTGAAAGGGTGGTAGAGCTATCTTAAGAGATACAAACAGGTGTACTGTTGCAACACTGATGTGTTAAAACTGTACCTTCAGTGGGGTTTTCTCCCGGAGCCCAAAGAATGACAAGCTTCCCTGTTTTTTCAGTCTGTAGTTGCATTTTTATCATAACAATTTAGGTATGTGCCGTTTCTTAGGAGGAACAGCACAGAATAAGTGTCATCTCTCTTCTTTGTTTCTCATATACTACAATGAGTGAAACCGTGCCCCAAAATATAAATGAATGTGTGGTGAAACACGATATTGCACTTTTACTGAAGTGGTGAGGAGTCTGAGACGAATTTACGTCCCTTGGTATAACATTATTTTACGATTATTCAAATCAAATTAGGCTATCTTTAGGTCCCGTATCAAACTGGGATTAGTCAGGACTATTCAGTGGAATCCACCATCCCGCAGCACTTTCATTGAACACTGAGCAGGCCTAATGGACACGTGAAGATATTCACAACTTGTATTAATATATAATGTCTTTTTTTGTTTACATGTTTGTTACTTTTCTGCTAGTTTTCTAGGCGAACTGAACAATTCAGTTGTGGATAGACCTAATCTAACTTTTCGAACAATGTGTAGCATGTCCATATTGACAAAAATGTGATATTATTGTCAGCTCCAAGACATATTAGAATGACAGTAGCTCGAGCAATAGTGGTTATTGTAAAACTTTAAACGTCTTCAGATTGAGTTTGTGAATGATGTAGACTATTCATCATACTGTATAGTCACTGTCCATTTCCGAGTAAACGGCATGTCAGGCAGCGGCAGACAATGTCTGTTCTGACCCACTTTCAGCATGCACAGACATGTCAACCCACTCAACACAACAGTCTGCAAGCTTTATATCAATGTTTCTCAAAGATGGAGGGGGGGTAATATGAGGTATTACAGCGAACATTTGACAATATTGTAAAAAATATTGCAACCTCTTTATATTTTATACTTGTTATTTAGGCTTCAAAATTCAATTTGTATATGTATATATCCTATATTTGTTTTTTCTCTGTCTGGTGAAGGGGAACTTGGGCTTTCCCCTTTTGACATAAAATCAGCTCTATATCAAACTTTAGTGCACACTATGTAAATATTATACCCATGGCCTTTGTGCTTTTGATTTACTGTAATTGAGTACCGTTATTATAGATATGCAGGAAGACACATGCATTAGTGTGTCATCAACCAGATCAAGAGTATTTACAGTGTTCCTTTGCCGAAGGGGACAATCTATTCTGGTCTACATCTATTACAGATCTCGTTTGGTCTAGATAATAGGGTTGAGCTATTCTGGTCTACATCTATTACAGATCTAGTTTGATCTAGATAATAGGGTTGAGCTATTCTGGTCTACATCTATTACAGATCTAGTTTGATCTAGATAATAGGGTTGAGCTAGTCTGGTCTAGATCTAGGGTTGAGAAAGTCTGGTCTAGATTTATGGGGAGACCTAAACCGAACTAAGGGCCGATCTAGTCTGGCTAGATCTACAGGCTGGTCTGGTCTAGACCTAGGGGCCGGGCGAGTTGGGTTACCCGCAAACACAAGCCAGTTTAGTGCACGGAACTAATAAATTAATCAATATACAGTTTTACCTCATTGCTATACATTTTGGAAAACATTTCGTTCAACACGAACCGATGCACAATAAAGTGGCTCTCAAAAGCCCACATCCTTTTTTTTTAAAAACATTATATCACCCGCTCCCTCCGGTTTGACTGTATTTCTAAAATATCTGCACTGATTATTTAAAACAAGCTATTTGGTTCTGTAACAGCAACTTACACACACACACACACACAATTTCTTTTCAGAATACACAGACTTGTATGGATGCCAAAGATTGCTGACTTTTTTACCACATAGTAAAACCCTTATATATCTTTGTCATTTTAATTAGTGTTGAATTATTACGGTTTACAGTACATCGGGAGTGTCATATTTGGGGTTGGCCCTACACAACTGTTGTTACATATCTGTTAGTAGTTGCATAACTTATTCCTGTCTTGTGCATGTATTATTCATTCAGTTTAAATTAGAAATTGTAGGATAATAAGCATTTTGTCAAATTCACCAAATATCTCCTGGAGGTATGTTATCTTACTGTATTCTGTGCATGGTGAAAAATAATCTGGTACAGCTACACAGCCCTGGCTCCGTAAATACTGTAGGAACACAAAGTGGCCACACAACAACCAGAACAACATCCTAGTCTTTGTTAGGCGGAGATACTGAGGGAGCACCCTATGGCATTGAAGTGAGAGGTGTTTTTGTTTTGATTTGAGTTCGAATTCAGCAAGCGTTCTAGAGTACCTGACTGTCCATTTTAATGCAGAGGTTCTCAAACTGGGTTACGGTATGAACTTCCAAGGGGTCACAAGATGCTTTGGTTGTGAATGGAAGAAAAATATATTTGTATTTGACATTACAGTATTTCTTATGATTTATCAGAATTTCTAGATTTATAATTTGTTGGATTGTGTAATGTTTATACGTGACCCGAGCGTGTTTGCACTTGTAATTAACGAGTTTTGTGAATAAGGGTACAAATATTTCAATCTCTTCTATATGTCTCTTTTGTATCTGTAACGTACGGGGCCACGGCAACAGGCACAGTAAGAATGGAGAGGCGGGTGCAGGCCTCTTCGTCCTTCCTCGCCGCTGTGCGCCCGTCCGGCCGACACTTGCCCGTGTCCCCATGGAGGGGGGGTAATATGAGGTATTACAGCGAACATTTGACAATATTGTAAAAAAATATACAGAAGAACGTGTCAAAACGATACACGCTTCTCCCGTGGAGGAAAAGCTCAGGCTTCTCACTAAAATCCAATTTAAGAAATACGCACCCCAGCCACATGTGTCGTGTGTTTACTGTTTTTCCTTTACATCTGTGTGGGTGTGGTGCTTTATTAGGTCAGGGTTGTCCTTTGTTTCATCGTTGGGTGGTGTTTGTTCCTGTGTGTTGTTTTTTCTGCTGGGTTGCCGGCCCCAACGGCGCGTGTTGTTGAATGCCGAGCAAGGCTCGCTCGCGTATTCCCTGGTTTGTGTTTCTTCTCGTGTCCGCCCTGTGCTTGCCGTCTCAGACACGTTATCGCGCATGTGCTGTTTTATAAAGGTAAATCATTTGACACATACGACTACATTTCCATTAGTAGTTAGGTGTTTGAATCGGAGAGGGCGAAAGTATGAGGGAACCAGTGCGTTCTATAGCCTATCGCCAGACTAGGCCAGCCTTGCCTGTGGTCATCACAATAACGTCTCTCATTACCTCTCTATTTCTCATTCGCCATTTCTCGTCCCTGCTCACCTCCTGTTCTCCCATATTGTTTCCTTTCAGGACAAAAAGGGCTGTGCATTAATGAGTCGATGCAGAGCAGTATTATGTTTAATTAGGTAGTTTATATAATGAGGTGTTCATTTCTAATGGAGAGACATGCTGTGAGCAGCACATCTGCAAGAATAACTCAGGCAATCAGCGACACGAGGAGCCATGGAACTGCAAATGAGACTTACTTACTCTGAAATGAATTATGTCTCAGTGCCTTTCCCAAAGCCCATTAATTAAATCCACTGGCATCAAGGTCTTTTTCTTAATTTCATGTACCATTAGCATAATAAACACAATTTCAGTTAGCACAATGTGATCAGTTTAATGGATGCTATTTATTTTACTTTATTATTTAAAGCTCTGCTAATGGGGGAAGAAACATAAATATATCTCTATGGCTCCCTTTGTGAGAAATTCCCATCATGCGTCCGCCGCAGATGGTAATTTGAGTGAGCCGCCGTTCATTTGGTGAGCCAGTGACAGCTTCATAAATGTGCAAAGGGGAAAGGTGTTGCGTGGTTGTAATTTTAGAAATGGCTGGAGTTTTGCTCTGGCCATAACTTCGGCCATTTTTCACGTTCATTAAATATAGGCCTGCGGTACTGTATGTCACAATCTCCTTATACTCATAATGTTTGCTTATCGGAGGTGTACACTATTTCACCCAAATGTATTTTTCTGTTAGGTGAGAAATGTGAGAAGAGAATTAGGAGAGTTGGAGGCGTTCGTACGCGTGAACTGTTTGAGGTCCGTGTACCATCCAAAGTGGCAGGCATTCACGCGCCTTCGTTAAACCAATACAGGGACTTAATGTATGGTGGTGAATTTGTTCTGACCTTAACGCGGTACCCTAGAGGTGAGATATGATTAGCATTATTGTTGAGGACAGGTACATCATTATCTCAATGTACCCCAACCATAGCCTAGTTAAACAGACGTGCTCCATTCGCTGACTTGGGCACGAGTACAAGCCATAATCTCTTCTCAGGAGCAGAAATGCACTTATTCGTCCACTGGAGTTTCAGGGAATACCCCTGAATGCCCTCTGTCTACTCCAACAACTACAATAACTATGACGGCTGCTCCACAGAAATATGCAGCCATGTTTCAAGTTCCCAAATTAATTGTCTAATGGATTAGGAGGTGTGAAGGCACCCTACTTTCCTCAGATAAAGCGATGAATTAAACCGGGCCAGGTGACGACAAGGAGAAGTCGTATTTCAGCAAAAAAATTAATTCTTCACTTGACGCTTCTCTTTGGTTGTCCCGAATGCAATAACCCTCTTACTTCCCGGGTTTGTGACTAACAGCCACAAGTAAGTAAGTAAAATGTATTTATATCGCACATTTCACAGGTAAAAATCACAAAGTGTTTCACAACTGTAGGGGAATACACAGCAATAGTAAATACATGACAGCACATGACACAAATAAATAACCAAAAAAAAGCACATAAACAAATAGAAATACACGTCAGACCGGCCTCACTACCCTACAGTCTAACTAAAAGCTTCTTTAAATAAGAGTTTTCAGTTGTGTTTTTAAAGTTTCCACTGAATCCAAGCAGCGTAGTGAAGGGGGCAATGCATTCCACAACCTAGGTGCCACAGCCTGAAAAGAACGATCCCCTCTAGTCTTAAAGTGAGTACGGGGAACAATTAAAAATCTCAACCTGTTGATCTAAGACTACGAGAGGACGGGCACATCTGTATCAGGTCAGAGATGTAATTCAGGCATATAATATTACACCCAACAGACACATAGTCATAAGCACACATGCTTATGAGTAATGAATGGATCAGCAAGTGCTGTTTTAGACACGAAAAAATATCTGAGACATTTAAAAAAAAAAAAAGTGTGTTTAACATCACTTGAGAGATGGTGACTCATATGTACAAAATTTCTGTTCTACGTATCGCATGACCAACTGTCAGGGAGAAAACAGCATACTGACGCTTTAAAATGGACATTCACTTTGGATAGTCGATGCAACAGAAAATATTACTTTGAGATACTTCATTGTAATGGATACAATAAGGGAATGAGTGGGGAAAATATCAAAACAATAGCTCCATGTGTCGAGTGTTAAGTGAAAAACACATGACACCTAAACCCATTAGTGTCCTCAAGAGAGACAATGCCCAGAACTCACTCAGACTCCTGGGTGCTATTTCTGAGAAAGACACTCTGTCTTCCACAGATAAAAGGCCCAACGATTAGCCCAGGGGTCGAAAGGCGCTCCCTTACACTATCCCTTTTTTGTAAAATGAGAAATTGAAAATTATGTCAAATTCTGGTATAACAATTGTTTTGTTACAGTTGGATCAGATGAGCCAGAAATCTGGACATTGTCCAATTATGTATAGCTGAAAGGCAATATTTTACTGCAAGTACTGATGCTCAGATATCGAAGAGACTTCGTTGGTCAGTGGTGCTTTTTGCAGACATGTAACTGGTCGCATAATACGAGCTCCTTTCAACCGCTGTAACATTACAAACTCAACTGCGGTTATTATTGGATGTCTACTGCGATGGGGACCACTACTTGTTTTACTTAACCTTTATTTTCCCAGGCAGGTTAAGAATGTATTGCCATTTGTTTGTAACAACCTGTGCACAAGCATGTCCCCTATTATAGTTGCCTATTACTGGGATTGCCAAAGTCAGAGTTAAGTTGCTCCTGAAACATGAGTATGTTTAGCGATGTTGACATTATAGCGAAATTGCATTTCCTTTTGTCAAATCTGATCTTTCAGAGAATATAAATGTCGTTCAGTCATATTTAGTGTATCAGCGGTCAGTGCGACCTTCAAATCCCACTGTGAACAACAGGTCAGTTGCACTAGTTTTCTTGGTTTAAAAAAAAAAAAAATCAATAAATATATATAGATTTTTTTTTTTCTTGACACACTCTCCTAACAGGGTGGGACACAAAAAGAGGTGCAGGAGAATCAATAATGGAGTCAGGTGGTTATATTACCTTGTGAATCCTGCTGGTCGTTCAGTGGCGCCATGAGCTCATAGCTAATGACTGAAGATCGATATCCAGTAAGCTAACTGTGGTTTGTTGCGGTGTTATGTTTACCATACAATGGCTAAGGCCCCGCCACTGACACAGTTCTCCCTTGAGAACTCCCTCTGACAATATAGGATTTGCTGATAGTGGTTTGGGTTGCTTATTACATTTTGGACAACCAAGCGCTGATCACCAATCCTCCCAACAAGTAAGACATTTGACATGTAGCTAGCTGGGTGACAAATAGATATTACTTGTTCAACATCCCAATAAACTTTTGTCTGATGGAAGGAACCAGGGTAACAACCCATATAAGTGCTCTGAAATTAACCTTGGGGCTGGCTGTGTAGTGTTTTCTATGGCTAGCCACTGTTTGTTTACTGTTGTAAACCAACAGAATAACATACTATATAGGAATGTATAGTTTATAGTACAGGTGTAATATACTATATATACTGGCACAGACAGATGAGTAATTAATGTACTGTTTGCTGAATATATTAGGAAGAGTGTTGTGTGTAGTAAAATGTCTCTCTCTGCCCCCCAATAAAATATGCCACGTTATCCTATGGAGCTTTTACGGATATGGCCGGTGTAAAGTTATATTTTTCTTCTATATTGTCAACATAGCCTATGAGAGAGCAAATGGCACATTGTGCAATTTCTCCTACTTACAAGCAATGCCAATCAAGCTAACAGTATCTAGCTCTTGCCTCTTAAAACTAACGTTATGGTCTGAAAAAGCATTAAAACATGTCACAGAGTTGGTTTGGTCTTCATAATTCACATTATGATTAACACAAAGATTGCACTTTTTCCTGAAACAACTTGGTTAGGCTTGTCTTTTTTTGTCCCTGTCTGAAAATATGCCTGGAACACATTTACAGTTTGCTCTTATCTTAACAGTATGCTATGGTGACACTAAGAATAATATGAAATGACGGCCGCCTTGTCATTTAACCCACAAAAACATATTGCAGTGATGTTGATGATGTGTAGGTCCCCTGAATGCGCTCGATAATGAAACGCACGTAGAAACGGTGTGCATCACATATAGCAACGACCCTTCTTAAACAGGCCTGTTAGAGTTAATGATGGCTCCCTCTGCAAAGATAGATTGAATATGACTCCTTGTTCCACCATGAGCCACTGTGGTTTTAGGCTCAGAGCCCACATTCAGACGAGGAGGGGAGTGGGGATATGGACTTATTATTACCTCCCCACAATAAATTGCTCCAGATAACTGGGGAAATGCTGCTCTCCCTTTCTGTAACGGTGGCGTCTCGGATATCATTAGGAAAGTACTATGCAGGGGGACGGCAGATCAATGGGTTCCTCAGCAGAAGCATTAGTACACTTCACGTATGATCAGTTTACTGAGCAACAACACCGCCTCCGCATCTCTTACTGGAAACAATTGATGCATTGTTGCAGTGAAATTAATGTTCCGAATTCATAAACCAAATCAGATCTTCAATTGGCACTAGCCAAAATAATTATGCGAATGCTTTACAAATGAGAAACAACTTCCGCAGGAGGCCGAGTCCAGACACATGCCAGCCATATGCCCGTTCAATAACGCAGGGTGCTTTTAAAGCGCTAGGCATGGTTTAATCTCCTCTCTAGAATGTGTTCTCTCATATTTCAGCGGCTTTGCGCTGTTTCTTCCAAAGTGGAACACATTAAAAGGATTTTTACTTGTTCGCTTGTGCGATTTCACGTTGAGATTTGTGAATGTAGGAAAGGTTTGGGGTTATTTCTGGGAGAATAATGGATTCTGCGATCTCAACATGATCCACGTGTTGGGACTTGCCAGTTGAAGATCGACATGTTGAAATTCAATTCTACAACATAATTTAATACAATGCCAAGAATTGCACAATCTTTCTAGAGGGTTCAAACAAACGACTGTTTCAACACCGGTGGCTGCCTTTCTTTAATTATTGCCCACAGACTATACTACCACTGAGTTATTAAAGATCCTATATATGATATTGTAAACATGAATATGCTGCAGCAGAAAACTACTGTACTATTTTCTATTAAAAGATATAGAAGAGTAATTTTGTCCAGAGCAAAGAATGACATCAAGCTCCCTCTCTGTGGGTTGTATTCAGACAGACGTTTGTTTTGTGTGTATTTGCTTGGTGTATGTTTGAAAATGTGAATAGGTCAGGACAGCTCCCCAATAATCACTTGTGTCCACATAATGTTAACTGCCCAGCAAAATGCTGTTTTTGCTCAAATGCCCTCCAAATCTGGAGTCACATCTACTCTGGGGGACAATAAATATTTCAGGGCAGTTGCGTCAGCTAAGTGACATGGTCACAATGTGAGAAGCTTGCAGTCTGAATTAAAGATGTGCTCTGTACAAGCGCTGTGGCCGCATTAGATTAGCCACAAGCCGTAATCTGTCACTTAGCTGCAGCCTGGCTTGCTGTTTGAACTGATGTAAACTGCTGGCGTCTGGACACAGGAATGGAGGCTGTAATGGGGATTCATCGATCCGCTGGTCTTTCGCTGATTGAGTTAGATAATTAAAAAGCCTCTTGTATCAGTTCAATTAAGGATTGTTTGTGTTGCTTTTTTGTTCGTGAACAACCAAACTTAGAGCTCCGCACTGCAGCTGGTGGCCTAACTCAACTGTTATACCTCCTGCTTACACATGATTCCCATGTGAACGTGTAATTACGAGCGCTTTGAAGAGACACCCCTGGAATGCATTACCACAGCCCCACACATTGCTCACTGCACACAGTATTCAGTGCAGTGCTGTAGACAGAAGGGTGGTGAGGGCTTGGATCTATTGGTGTTGTGTAGGGGGAGGAGTAGAGAGCCATGTCAGTTACCCGCCGTGCACACTTGGAGTTTCAAACCAAAGATGTGTGTGTGTGTGTGAGGGCAATTCTGGACACAAATCAAGTGGTGTCCCTTTAAGGTCATCGATCGCGTGAAACATGCACGAGGTCGGTGACGTGTAAAAACTACGTGGCGTCAGCTCTCGAAGCCCGGGTGGCTTTTTAACAAGCCGCCGTTAAAGTGGATGAAAACGTGTGCACTGTACGGGGTGACGTGACCACACACACACACACATACAGTAGCCTAGAAAACATCCAAATGGGGATGTTGAGTGGCACTGCTTTTTTCCAGAGGCGGAGGTCTGCTTTGTAGCGCCTCCTATGGGCCTCCTAGGGGCCTCCTCTGTCCTTCGCTGTCACTGGAAGCCAGGCCAGGCCTCCACGGCAACAGCAACAAGCACAGGAGTCTGCGGCAACACTGAAAATAGCCACGCTGAGCTCATTAGCAGATTAGGTGTTGCAATGAATCTCTGTGGTTGGAGCTCCACGGGCCCCGGCATTGTTCCTCCAGGGCGGCAATTACAGCTGATTGACATGTTGGCACGTGGAAGGGGGATATGGGGGGTGGTCTCATGCCAGTGGCGGGGGTCTCTGTCGTGAAGGACAAAGTAATCCTCCCTTTCTGCATTCAGTAAACAACATATAACGTTGTAACTGTGCCACCTGTCATGATCAGGTGAGGAGGTGGGTGTAGGAATGCCAAAGTCCCTATATAGTGTCTCTGGGAATACTCTGTGCGCCACAGTCTCATACTGTGTCCAGGTGAGGGAGGGGTTGGTTGCGTCCTCCTGATTGAAACCAAAACAACCTTGTTTCTCCACAACGGCCACAAAATAATCTCACATTTTCCCGGGTCGTTGGCATAGTAAATGGACAAATCCTAAGTAACATCACCCATACTGATCAAGGGGAGAGGCCCGTATGGGATGTATAGCATGTACACTACATAAATAGATGAAACAATTCCTCTTTGACATCACCCATACTGTAGGTTTTCGACGATTTGAAGCTTAAGTCTGCTGGCTCTGGCCGTCGACATCTTGGGATTGGGTCGACAAAAATGGGATTCAAGTACAGTGTGGCTTAATACATAAAATTCACCTCTTCGAACAGTTATGTGCTGGGAAGCCAGCTACAGAGAACAAACTGTTTTTGGTGTACCAAGGTGTAAACATGCTAATCGCTGCTGTGAAGTTGGACATTTTAACATGGGAGTCTATGGGGATTGACACATTTTTGGGGCCAGCCTCATTCCAATTTCCAGAACCCCCAGATTTGTCTTGCTGTAGGCAGGCGGGGGTTTTGTATTATGTGCATTCAGGACACAAATTGAGGAGTCTCCCTTTATTATACCTCAGTAGCCTAAGATACACATTATGTCATGGCAGGGCACCATGGTGGCCTCACAGCAAGAAGGTCCCGAGTTCGAACCCCCTGGTCGTCCCAGCCTTTCTGTGTGGAGTTTGCATGTTCCCTCCGTGTCTGCTGCCCACTGCTCCTTTGAGGGTTAGGTTAAATGCAGAGGATTTTTGCAACATGTATGTGACAATAAAAGCACCTTTAATACAGATAACATATATTATCTGACACAAAGTTCACGTTTTAACACATATCTGTGTGCTTACTTGCTTGGTTATACTGATTATCCAAACAACTTCTTTAGATTTAAGGTTCCTTATGCTCTAGTTAAAAGTATACTGCATATTTCATCTGGCTGTGGGGTTAATTAGTGACCCCACTTTTATTTACAGTACTGGCTTGCCTGGATCCAGTGATACTGATGAGAAGGGTTTCATGTCGTCATTTCTGCCTTTTTGATCAAGACGCTGTCTCGAGGTTATCTTCTCCTGGCTGTTAATCAAATAAGTGTGCTCTTTTAAATTAAGCCTGTATGGGGTTTAAACATGCCTGCCTCTTTTTGAAGGGCAATCATTGTGAATTCACAGGTCCTGACTGACTTCTTGTCTTTCAAATCAAACAGTTTGATCCGTGCTCTTTTTATAAACTTAAGTTATTTTTACTGAAGAAATATTAAGATTAATTTTGAGGCATCAAACAAGCCATCAGAAGTAAGAGAATAATTAATAGTCTTTTTAGAGATTACTGCAAACGCAACACTGCCAAAATCTGAAATGTCTCTGATCACATTTGTTTCAAAGGTGGGAAACAGAATTTCTGGGCATGTTTTTGGCCGACTGACACTTTATATGTATGCAAAAATACGGTATGCATGCATTTGTGTTCCCACTAAACTACATTTTTGCCTAATAGCAATTTTAACATATTATCAAATATAAAAATAAAGCTTGGATAATAGTTAATCTTTCTCTATGTGGCTGATAAAATACTGTACAATGAATTGCTTTGTACTGCAAACTTAAAAATATATTACATTTTTAATAAGCTGTTTTTATGACTATTGCATACATGTTTTTTACTAAATGTAAACACCTGCACTGTACATATATACACTAACAGACGTTATTTTATACCCATAAACCCCTTGTCCCCTTCTTGAGTGACACTTATCGAGCATTCATTCATAAATCATATTAAAACAAATTGGATTTTCAAAAGCTACTGTGTGGTGTTTTAGAAAAGGCTCATTGTACATAAATATTTTGAAATAATTCACTTTTAACTATTTAATAAAATATGACACTGGAATTTAAGGAATGAATGACATTAACATTTTATTGAATCTAAAAGGAAATGTCTAGCTAGGCAACAGTCCAATGGCTCATGTAATGCACATTACAGTTTGACTTATAAACAGCCACACTCCATTATTCAGACAAAATTACTCATAGCGAAGTGTGGCTTCCTTTGAAATTCTACCAAAAATATTAGATTTATTGAATGGCTCTATAGAGCATTTCATTTTGCAAAGGCGTAGCTATTATGGTCATTGCTGTTGTCGTACATAACACAATGCTGTGGAGATATCAGGCTCTCAGTCTGAAATGGGATCTGACTGAAAGAGATACCTCCACCAAGAGTTGAGTGAACCGGTAAAAGCCTACAGTGGAGGATGATGATGGCTGGTTTCACCCAGGATATAAAGTGTTCTGCTTTCCAGCCTGATCTTCCTCCTCTTCCCCTCGCAACTGACAGGTTTATCTGTGTGGGCAGAGGCAGGAAGGGCCGCAATACTCTCAGGAATCCAGTACCTGTACAACTGAGAACACACTTGGTTGAACCAAGATGAACTTTGCATGTTTAGCGTCCCATAATGAGGTTGTCAGGACATGGGATCTACACCTGGCCAAGGTGTTTTCAACAGTTTTTTATTATAACTGTTAAAAGGATTTTTTAATCCTCAATTCCAGCTTGAAAATAATATTTGATCACTTTTATGCTTTTGAAATAGGCAACTTTTTTGTATTATATAATGGTCCAAGTATCAGTTGAAACTACTACGATGTACTATGATGAGTACATCTGAGAATAGAAATTCTCAGATGTACTCAGAAAATCACAGAAACGGTATTGTTTTATATTGTTTTTATGTAAGTGCATCTGCAATTATGGAATAATCGCAGTATATTGTTAAATGTGTTTGTATATATGTGTGTGTGTGTATGTGTGTGTAAATATATATAGTATCTCACAAAAGTGAGTACACATTTTTGCAAATATGTGAGCATATCTTTTCATGTGACAACAATGAAGAAATGACACTTTTATGCAATGTAAAGTAGTGATTGTACAGCTTGTAGAACAGTGTTCAAAATAACAAAATACACAACACACAGCCAATAATGTCTACACCGCTGGCAACAAAAGTGAGTACACCCCTATGTGAAAATGTCCACACTGGGCCCAATTAGCCATTTTCCCTCCCTAGTGCCATGTGACTCGTGTTACAAGGTTTCAGGTGTGAATGGGGAGCAGGTGTGTTAAATTTGGTGTTATCACTCTCACACTCTCTCATACAGGTCACTGGAAGTTAAACATGGCACCTCATGGTAAAGAACTCTCTGAGGATCTAAAAAAATAATTGTTGCTCTACATAAAGATGGCCTAGGATATAACAAGATTGCCAAGACCCTGAAACTGAGCTGCAGCACGGGAGCCAAAACCATACAGCGTTTTAACAGGACAGGTTCCACTCAGAACAGGCCTCGCCATGGTCGACCAAAGAAGTTGAGTGCACG
>JAODLL010000019.1:633730-686094 GCA_026546735.1 Forbesichthys agassizii | reverse complement strand
CCCCCCCCCCCCCCCCCCCCCCCCCCCCCCCCCCCCCCCCCCCCCCCCCCCCCCCCCCCCCCCCCAAAGCTTTTACGGAATAGCATATCAATATTTTAAGCAAAGCCTCTATAGCGTCCACCTCTAACAGGATTAGCACTGTGATGTCTTCTGACAGTATGTTGTTAGTGATACTCCATTTGCCGTGTCTATCATGTTATTTTCCCTGGGTAGCCTACTCCACAGAGCACCGTTATATTTCATAATTTGTTTTGCTATCAGGGCTGATTTGTAAATGCGCAAATTCTAATTAGCGATCGCTACTGTTTCTAATTTATTAAATATTAAATGATTCCTGTGGTGGAGTCTTTCTTCACGTCCCCAGATGGAAGTTTGCGGTATGCAAATTAAATTGCCTTTCGGTTGTCAGCACTTTTAAAATGCCCCATTTTCTGACTGGCGCCCATTTCATCCTTATTTATTTTTCATGTGTGTGACCAGTCATCCTTAATTTGATATTTATTCATCTGTGTTTGTGTTTGATAGAAGTTGCGTGCTCTGTCAGAATCCAGCGGCGCAGCTTTGTTTAAATTCATTAGAGCTGTCTCGACATCCGGTTTGGCTGCTCACATCAAAGGACGCTTTACGTTTTCCCTGAAGGCAACAGTTAACTTGCAGCCTATAGGATACAAGCAGGATACAAATACACAACGGCTTTTGTTATTTGCTTTGTTTCGTTTCACTTAGCTTTACAATCCTCCTGCAAAATTAGTAAAATATAAACAGCATGTGTTTACCCCGTCTACATGCCAGGAGTGTTTATATTGCTTCTAAAGGTGATGAAATAAAAAACAATCTTGTTGCTTCAGTAATCACATCATCTAAGCCCAGCGCAGTGTTTTCATTTTGCGCTCTGCACATGTTGCGTTTTAGTGAAACCTGCTTTATTTGTCTTGAAGTGTTGGTGAATGTCGCTTTTAGTAAACTGACATACATTTACTGAAAGCCCACTTATGTGGAGTGAACTTCAGACTAATTAAGTTTCAAGAATCACATCCATCAAGCTGTCGAGGCAGTTAATTTAGTATTGCTGTCTAGATCCAAATATCTTCTCTGAATGATGTGATTAATTCTCACAACTCTATTCCTTGGTTATTAATTCTAGCAGGATTAGAGTTGTAACAGGATTGTCGTCAGATATCTTTTCAAATGTCGTCGTTACTGATTCACTGCAGAAAAAGAAAACTATTCAAATTATGTCTGAACACTTGTGATTTAAACCAGCACTACAACACATATTGTTTTTGTTTAAAACTCCAATGGTTTGCATTTCTCTCTGCTCCCCATACATAAAGGGACCTATTTTAACAATCTAAAAGCATGGTCTGAATTGGATTTAGGGCATGTCCAAATCCACATGAGCAGCCTTAACTGTGCGGCGGGCGCACGGTTCAAAACGGTTGGACTTACTCTCTTCACAATTCATGGGTGCGTTTTGGGTGTAACATATGATAAACTAATCTGAGTGTCATCTGCCATTCCCTTTAAAAACCCAGGCATGCTGGCATCATAGGCGGATTGCTATTATGCCGGCGGATTTGTGATAGCGCTGGAGCAGACCATCTAGGCAATAGCTAGATCGCTAACATATGTTGATGTAGGCTACACACAAATAATATTTCACTTTGTACTCTTTTCATGTATTAATCCTTTGCATATTTGAGCGCTCCTGCACGCCCCTGTATGTGTAACAAGCAGAGTGCACACAGACTGGCCACCTGCCATAGATATAATGCGATGCGCGTTGACTTTAAACCGCAATCACTTTCAATTGCCTCAAGATAGCAATGCGCTCTATCATACCTCATGTTTAGGCCAACACACCCACTGGCACTCAAATCGGTGCAAGTACATTGGCTATTTAAACAACCCGTGAGCGCAGGACTGTAAAATGACAATGCGTCAGTCTGAAAATAGCAAGGACACATGCGTTGGTCGTAAGATAGGGCCCTTAAACTTTACCCCGGCCCCTACACAGTGGTTCTCAGCTTCAGTTTTACTTTGCCATGATAATTTGTCTGGAAAGCCTAGAATTCATTGCGATTGTGTCCAAATAGCAGCTGAACTTACTAATCAGCGTCGTATTGATAGCTATACGGGCGTGGTTTAGGTGCGCCAACAACCAAAACGACCAGATGGTTCATCCAATCAACTGCTAAGTATTTCTTGAAAGTGCCTGCCCTTTTCAAACGGTTCTGATGGATGGCTCCCCAGATGGACTAACAATCCAACTAGCATGCCAGCTTACTATACAGTAGTTCCACAAAACAAAACAGTGAGCTATAGGACGATATTTCAGGAGGGTACCTTTTTAAATTATTATATATATTTAGAAGAACAGACTAAATGATCTAACATATAAAGGCTTTATTCTGTTAGTATGTCATTACCAGGCAAATAACAAAATAACACTGGCTTCATAAGTATGTGATTAGCATCCAAATGGAGAATATAACATTGCTTTTTCCTTCCAACGCATACAGTACATGGCAAGGATGCACACATGCACCAGAAGTAGTTGGCAGACAAGCCAACATTTTACAACTCATTAGCACAATTACACCCATTCCTAACAACACCTCCTTCATTTTAGCTCTTGGCCATCTCTATTCTGCTTCCCTCTTTGCATAATAAACCCTCCACCCAATTTGTCATGAAATCCCTCATTTGCTGGATACTCAGAAAGGCAGATTATGCTTATTTTTCATTTGGACAGTAGGAGCCGAAGCCAGGTGTTGGGCTGCAGCAGAGTGTTCAGGTGTAACTGTGCCGCTGACGGAACATGACGGCCAGCCGCAAATGAAGGATGAGGCGTGGAGGATTTTGGGTAGAGGGGGCACCCCCACGACCCGCTCCCCCAAGAATACCCCCACCGCTTCGGAGGAGGCAGGAGTTTCTTTTGAATCGCTTCTTGCAAGAATCAGCTCCTATTTCTTAATTAGTCCGCTAAAGCCATATTGGAAATGCAGATGTTAAATTAGCCCATTGCGCTGAGCTCAACAAGATTAATTCACGCCTCCGTAGACATAGGTGGTCTGATCTATAACAAGTCCATCAGATCAATGGGTGTCTACCTACAGTGTAGCGAGTTGCTGTCATAATCTGAGAAATGTGTGTGCCACTAGTGTTGTTGTAATTGAACAAGGTGAGGGTGTTATCAGTGCCTCGTCCAGATAAAGGGCCTAATTATGGAGCACATGTTTTCACACACACCCTGGTATGAATGATTTCATCAGAAAACCACGGAAAAGGTCCATGGATTTGTAAAGTGTAATAGGGCTTTTTTGAGTGTGATGCTTTTTGAACCAACTGGCTGGCAAATATTGAAAAGGCAAAACCTGTACGGAGGACTAAAAAATACAATGTTTTTACTAACCATAATTTCAATAAGTTTTGTGAGGCATTAAGATTAATTAAGATAACCCGACAGATGACTTTCTTTGTGCTATTGTAGCTCACCTATGACAATATCTTGGTCCTTATACATTTAACGTGTACTTATTATATCTTAGTAGTCCATTCTTATTTATATGTGTCTAATGACTTATCATGACAACCTGGCAACCAATTTAGTTCACTTTTTGGAGCAGTTTTAGACAATTATACGAGGTAGGCTGTGATATTTGTTTTGGTCACTAGAGGGGTTTTGCAACCTATTATAGCTTGTGTTTATGTCTTATTTTTTACATAAAACTGTTTGATTTATACTTTTTAAGCTAATTTTCTGGCAAACCTTTATTAACAGCCCCCTATGTCAGGCTGAATAGAAATCTCTTCTGCCCGAAATATTGACTGTAATATCTCATTTGAAAAATTCATGAAACCTTTTGATGTTAAATCCATACTCAATTTTGCAAAATGCCACTAGAATATGCAGGAAGGGGGTAGAAGGCACCACTATGCTTTCTCATACGAGAGAAAATACATTTTATGGTTGTAACACCAACCTCCCCTGTGTTTTCCCTTTTCTTTTGTCCACAAGGGGGACAAAAGGGTCCAAATGAAAAGAGCTATTGATTATGCTCTTTCCATTTGCCTCATTTCCTAAATGCATGATAATATGGGCCCAGATACTACAACAATACGAGTTAATGAATTCAACTCAAAGAATTAGAACTAGTGTAACTTCACGTAATGATTCACAGATGTCACCATCAATATGCATTTTATTAGTTGTTTCCATTTATCCAAATCATCACATAATTGCATCATGATGAAATTCAGATCTTATTTGATTTCTATTTTTAGAGCTGTGTCGCCTGTTCAAGTAACGATATTCCTAAAACCACAGAATTAGATTATAATTGAAAATGTTGGGGCGAATAATAGAAGGCTATACGTCTAAAAGAGCCAGTACAATGAAAATGGGGCTTTTACAAAATAGATTTATTTTGTCTCTTGAGGGTGGGGGCATAGAAGCATAGCAGAGAGATAAATTAAAAGACAAGCAACAGGTTGTCAATGTCAACAGAGGCATTTGGCTTTTGTAATATGTAACCAGTTAACCCTTGGTCGATAAAGAAAGTTCCGCTTGTAATACCTTTGCCATCCCACTTCCATTTGGTTTCTTATATGACACTGAGGTCTTGTGTACAGCTAGATATCCTGACGTATTTCACATTTCAGATATGGGCAAAACATTCCAAACAACATACAAAGGCTGCAAAGTGTTAAACAATGTATTAATGACTTCAGAGTCAGGTACTGAAAAGATGGCGATGGCCAGAACTGTTTGAGCTTGAAATAAATCAGGAGCGTCTCGCGAGGCTACAGAAGCTCGCCCCCACACATTGAAACACATTGCGAAGCCTACAGCGCATAGATTTTGAGCAATATTCGCCACCTTGTTCCTATTTACTGCATCAGTGATGTGTTGAAGTTCTGGATTATTTTTTCAGCATGCACAGGGACTGGTAAATTGGCAAAATGCAAGTAAATATTTGGCATTTTATTTTACAATTAGCTTACAATCGCTGACTAGACCTTTGGCGAGATTGTGAGGATTGATTTAGGACAGTACGGAAATGAAAAACCTGGATTGTTTGGTTCATTATATCATTTCTCATACAGTATGCTGCTTGGTTAGCTATACAAATGCGCATGAGAATTAGTCCATATCAGGCACAGGTGAATGTAATTGCCTAATAGTGCAGAGGGAACACCCCAAAAAGTGCTTTAGTTTTTAGATACCCCTACTGGATGTAGAACAAAGCACAACAATGTGTTATTCCTGGGGTGTGTCATAATATGTCAATTTCACCACTTTTGCAGTAAATATTTTTATACATTTTATATGTGAGAGACCTTAGAGAATATGAACAACATTGTTGTGCTTTGTTCTATAGGGGTATCTGAAAAGTGTGGGTGCATTCCCTCTGCACTACTAAGGGCCAATGTGAAATTGTGCAGCCAATCGTGTTTAAACCTGACAACAACACAAGCTTATCTCTTAGCCCAGATCATACCTGTGCATTTCCTTTTAACGTGTTAACTGTATTGTCTTTTCTTCCCAGTAATGTACAGTATGGTCTAGTTTGTTTAGAACGTTTCTCTTCTCATTTTGCTTCACCTGAGGCTACATATTTGCATAAGCACTACATTTGTGTCAAGCCATGTGCACTGGTATAGGGATGAAAGGACTACTTGAATTGAGCAAATGCTAATATCTTTGCAGTTTGTGGCTGACACAATACCAAAACCGAATGGTTTTATAATTACGAAGGAACTTCAACACTTAACGTTAAGTCCTTTTTACATTGCTTCATTTAACAGCAACACCATGTGCTTGGATAAATTGTTAATTGGTACACATTTAATTGCCAGTGGTGCTGACAAAACCATGTCTTTGTCTAGTTCACCATCTAGTTTATATTGAGTTATTAACCATTCATTAAACAGGTGGTTTACAGTAGTTGAGCTACGATATAGGACCACCAGAACTACCAAACACAGTCTAAAGTTAAGCATAGTTTTGTAGCTGTTAATATGGACTGACTATGAAGCATGGTGATTTCCATAGAGGACAGACTTGAATTATACAGTATAGCCTAGCTGTTGTATATTAAGGAAAACAACAAGTCATGGGGAGTATCAGCCCAATGCATACATTACACTGCAAATAATTAAAATAACTGCAAGCATAACCCAACTCTTAAGAAGTTAATAGGTTACAGATATAACTTGTAATTAAAGAGCCACTTTCACAATTTAAACAATGATATGATAAGATACACTGGCTTGGGGACACTAATGAATAATAAACAATAGCCTTCCAGTGCCTTAAATTAATTCGTGCATTTTATTACATTTTATTACGTAGGCCTTGTGTCCCAGATACAATGTCTATCCCTTGGGGAATGCTTATACTGTAGCCCTCTACCATATCAGATTGTCTTACTACCATAGCAAAAAAATTATAGTTTTGGATAATTAATATCCCCGGATTACCTTAATAATAAAAATAGCCCAATGAAAGAAAAAAATGTTTAACCCCGTGTATAGACCGCACTCGAGCATTAGCCGCTGAGCTGCCGACAGTTTGCAAAATCAATGTATTAACCGCGGTTGATAGCCGGGAAATGACGGTATCTTAATTCACTCTGTGATGCTACTGATGCCAGATGTGAAGGTGCTGGGTGCTTGGCAGTAGCCACTTAGCACACAGTAACCACAGTAACCGCTTTGCCCGCTACGGAAAGCTACTGGCAAGACATTTTTCCTCCGCGGTCTCCCTTTAGCTGTCTCAGCTGAATCTCATCCTCTGTCCTGGGAGAATCGCCCACGGCGGGGCAGATGGTGCCATTTCACCCACTGGGAGCGGCATGTTCGTTCTGTACATTCAGCTGTGGTGCTGTACAACACTACGCATAGGCACGCTGCTATCTATCAGTTTGTTACGTGAACACTTTGAAACCAAACAGCTATGGAGAGCATGGGACAATAGTTGGCCCCTCTCTATGTAGATCTTGCTATAGCAGCAGTAGTTGGTGCAACAGAGATGAAGCATTGCTGTTTGTTTGCTGTTTGTAAACATGGAAAATGTCACTGTAGATATATTGCCTATTTGCATATTTCCATAGCCAGTGCCACCTTACCTCCTGCCCGCCTCTAAAATCTGCGTTAGCAGGAATTATCCACAGCTTAGTGCTCAGTAAGTATACTTAATCATCAAACGGTCTGCTCATTTGGAGTATATGTTATTTATCTAAAAACAAACATGCAAAATGCTATGTTTTACTGCTGTGTGATTAGTTAAAACTACAGTATGTCATGAACCACTTTAGGTCAGTTTTGCAACACTTTGAAAACAAATGCTTTGGCTTGCATGGCCCACTAGGGATGCCTATACAGTAATGCACTCTACTCAGTTCTACCTCTGGGACCAACACAAATGTACAGTGCATTATATACAACGGTTCTGACATTAGAACTGGAACTGATAAGGATTTAATTTATGGGGAGTATGGCCCAATCATTACACTGTCTTACTAGTACAGCTTAAAAAAAAAAGAGTGAAACAGACTGTTGGTTTTTATTAAAAGAGTTAGATTGCAGCTTTTCTTGTTTTCTATGGAGGCAAATTAGAGCTTCCTGTGAGATGTTGTCCTGTCCCAACACTTGATTAATATTCCTTGTTAGTGTGATTTCTTTGCACCTATGTGTTAATTGTGATGCATATGGAAACTTTCAAATTCCAAGAGACTTTGCAGATGTAGAAAAATGCATTTGCAGGGATTATATTCTGTCTCCTGTCCAAATATTATTGTTAGGAAGTGTCAGAAAAAGTATTTTTAAAATGTCTTGTGTGTTAAAATGTGCAGTGCATGCAAACACACACAGTGAGACGTGTGTTTATGGCTATTAGCCCCCCCCCCCCCCCCAGAAAAAAGGTATATTACGAACACAGACCAGCATAGACTCAACACCAGCCATGCAATGCAACAATGACTTGTAATTAAAGACTTAAAAGATGAAGAACAAAAAAGAGAGACCAGGCCAAACTTAACAAAACCATGGGAAACCTCGTAATGGGGCCGTGGTACCCTGCAGCTTCCCATAACCTAACCAAAACAGGTGCTGCTCTTCTGAGGTCAACCATCTGCACTTATTGTAGAGGTGCCCAGGTGCAGCTGATCAGTAACTCTAGACTCTCTCACCCAGGCCTCCTGAAACAGAAACAAAGTAGTAACACGCTCACTCGACTAGTCTTTAAAGGGTGTGACCCCTCCACTCCCCTTGATGTGATTTCTTTCGGGCTCAGGTACAGTACGTCACCTGAGGTAACTGATATTTTATTAGTTTTCTATTCTTCTGGTGCTCATCCTGCAGAAATGACTCCACTTACCTTCTATTCTCTGATCTCTGAGTGTGGTTCCCGAAATTTGCACTGAATTGTATCATGTACACATTTGAGACAATATACACAGTTTAACCTTTTAGAGGTTTATTTTCACCCTTACAAAGTCTATACACAGAAGTTTGCCTGACCAAATATCACACCTGATATAACTTCATAACCTGATAAATTAATTTAAATTAGATTGTTGTTTGTGCAAGACACTTGCAGAGTTAGAGGTTTGACATTGGTGGCATGTTCAAGATGGTAAATATTAGTCACTTTAACACAGTTATCAGCTTGTGTGTATTAAGACCTTGTCTTCTGATATTGTCACCATATGGGACAATAGCCCCTGAATTGTATTTGGGCTGAGTGGATCAGAACCGTGATGAATGACCACAGGAAAAGCCTAAACCGTGTGGGAACTAGCTGCATCCTCAGCTTTTAATCAGACAGGAAAACGGACAAGTACCTTTTGTCTTTGGCGGAAATACCGTTGGGTTGAACATAAATGCTATTTTTCACTGGAACAGCATGTCAAATGTGCATATCTTTAGAGATTCTGTACAGGAAACGTAGGGTGACCACGTCTGATTTTAGACATTTATGTTTGAATTAATATAATGGTTTAGAAAATATATTTCTCACACCCCAGGAGAGATGTAGTCCAATACGGCAAAACACAATGTTTTCTCTTTAGAGATTAAATGTTCTTAATTGCTATCATCCATCAAGCTTAGCGTCCATAAACACAACAAACATTGAAGATTTGAGATAAGGTTTTAAACATTACAATCGATTATGATTTCAATCTTCATGTGCTATCTTTTCTGGAATGATCATTGTAATGTTCTTTTGTATTCCAAAGGTAACAATAATGTTGTGCCTACACATATACAGTATTTATGTTTTCCTTTTAATTAATGCACATAAGGTCCAGAACACCAATACATATTAGAAAATAAAAACATGTATATAATTAGGCTAATGGTATTTGCTGTTTGTAATACTGTTAGGTAAAGTAAGCAATACTGATATTATTCTATTTTATATAAACATTAAGAGTCATTACTCTCGCAGCTGATATGAACCTTATAAATCTATATGGAACAGCACAGCATGCTTTCTTATTTTAGTTTTAATAAAACAGTAATGATGCATCTTATCTCCTACCAATAATGATATATATGATCAAATCGTAATACTTAACAATCCAGCGCATGAATATATAGGCCAAAGGTTGCACTGGGAACGCTGGGTCTTTTCAAAGCACAAGGGTGTCATTATCAATCCCTGACAGGCAGGTGGCGCTGTGAGCAAAGTTAAGCTCATAGGAAAAGCTCAGCGTTGGGGGTTGAAATGGGGTGGAGGGGGGAGGGAGGGAAGAGCGTAAACAGTTTTGTTTGTCAGTTAAAACTGATAACATGCACATTGCTGTTCCCAAACATTGGTGATGATCTGTGCTAAAATTACCAGCAACAACCACCCATGTCAAACCAATGCCTCCTCCCAGTACAGCTGGTATAACCAGGGGCAAACAACCTCCTCCTAATTTACGTTACTGCCACATGTCTGGATGTTTCGGCACGTGTTAGAAGGAGGTCCTCCATGTTGGTGAGTGACAATGCAGCAATGCTGATAACGACCATAATCTAAGTGCTGTGTGTTTGCGTGGGGCAATGGCCTGTACATATACAGCCTGTCATTTTTTTCAATTACTTTAGCCGTGGTTAAATGTTCATTTTCAGCGGTCTGTCTGGAGCAAAAGAACCACTGAGGCCCATTAGGTTTCACCCACAGCTTCACACTCATTAGTTTCCCAAGTTAGACAAGACCGAGAGGGTTGGGCTTGCCTTTCTAAAGAGGTCAGGGTGGAGTCAGCCGAGCTATAGCGCTTGGTGCCGTGAGAGGGGAGATTGTTATGGACTTTCCAGCCGGGCCTCGTGTATCCCAGCTGTTGTACAACAGTGAGACTGGTATGAAGACTCGTGACCTTTAGGGCAAAGCAACACACAGTCCTAATTGACCTTATCATTCTAGCTCTCTGCCCATCTCTTTCCCGCTTTCATTATCTCCCTATGAATACTGTTCTAGAGTGGACCTTTTAAAGAATAAGTGCATTTATATTATTATTATTCTGACCTAATTAAGATGTTATTTTCTGTTATTTATAATGCGGTGTAGCACAACCTCACTGATAGCATTTGCATTGAGAATCGTAACACTGGCGATGCCACTCAGAGATTTTAAACTGAAAGTGTTAAAGCTTTCAAAAGACAAGATACATTTTCTAATATCAGTGTAACCATGTGTCTAGATTAGATTAAAACAGATTGCCAGCATTAATTACAGTATAGGTTACTTCTTGTACAGCCTGTTGAACACTTCCGGTTTCTTTTTTTTGCAAGTTAAAAATGTATTTCTAAGACTGAAACAGTTGTTTTATTTAGGTGAATTATAAGCCTAGTGTAAATCAGTAAAGTTGCTAAAAATTAAAGATACAGTATATCAGTGTGGTTGGGCCTTTTAATTGTCTCTCTCCCGCTAGCCGTTAAAACCTGAGTATGTGGACACTTTAAAAAAAACATCTAGACACATCTTTTTAAACAAGCCTTTTATTAGTAATGCCATTATTGTTTTCTCTTACTGTACTGCATCTACGGTACTTTCTGTTTTATTTAATGTCCTTGTTCTGTGGAGTATTTTCATGTGTATTGCACCTTTTTTATGTTTTATTACAATTTTCTATGTTTATACGTTGTTGACATTGCTTTATACTGCACTTTGTGACTGCTGTCTGTGTAAGGTGCTATACAAATACGTTTTACTTACTTGTTTGGAACCAAACATTTAATAAGGTCTTAGTTGAAAACCCCAACCTGCCCCTAACAGTACAGAGATGGTTTCCCATTGCTTATATTGTGCATTTAAAATGGGTTTTAAGCACAATTCAGTTCAATTTAATCTCGAGACAATCAGACGTGCACATTTACTCTATTGCTAATAGGTACTGCAGAAGCTTTTATCCTTCCCGTTGTATCTGCCAGAATGCTTTCAGAGCTGTAGGCATCATTAACCAATGTCCTCTCTTTGCATCGACCTGAGGGATCCTGTCTTGATTTTGCTCAGCACTGGCTCCGCCAGCTAAATAGAGGTTACGGGGAGATGGCATCCATTACTGAGGGATTCAATTCAAATGTCACTCGTTTCTGCTTGGCACAGTTTTGTTTGTCCCTAATGTTTGCTAAGGGTGTGGGGGAGGGTGGCTGTTGGTAGCTAAACAATGCTTAAAAAAAAGTTTTGCTAGTAGAAGAGGGGCTGTTTTTTAATAAATGTTTTAATTTTATAAACCGAGCACACAGGCACAGATGGAATACAAGTTTACATCGTTGCAAGTGCTCACACCTTTAACCGCCGTTATCATCCCGAGCTCTAGAACAAAACTCGTCTAGTCTCAGCCTCTTCCGTCCATTAGCACTACTGTACGTCACATAAGCAACTCTGTGCCTAATGTCTGATACATGTACCCTAGCCTCAGCCTCTTCCGTCCATTAGCACTACGTCACATAAGCAACTCTGTGCTGAACATCTGATACAGAGGGCCCGATCTTACAACCGCCACAATGCGCGAAAGCAAGAGTCTTTGCTTGTTTCAGGCAGAGGCAGGTGTCATTTTCCTGTCCAGCACCCACGTTGCTTAAATAGCAAATGCACTTGTCCCAATTTGATCATTGTGCATGTGTTGGTCTAAACATGAGGTGTGCTCTGGCGCATTGCTATCTTGAGACAGCAGAAAGTGGTATATTGATATGGTATTGCGTATACTCTGTTTGTTACACATACAGCGATGTGCAGGAGCGCACAAAAATGCGCCTGGATTTTTAAGGGGAATGGGAAATGACACTTGGATTGGTTTATCTTATGATACGCCCAAAACACATCCATGAATAATGACGAGAGTAAGTACAACCCCTATGAACCATGCACCTGGCTCATTGGCCCTTTATCTGCAGGTAAAATAGCAAACGTGAATTTTGGCGTGCCCTGTACTTTAGAATGGGCGCTTTGATTGTTAAAATAGGGCCCATAGTCTCAACGTCTGATACATAGATCTGTTAAAGTTCAACACAGACTTTAGGGAATTGACTCTGATGATTTCAATTGGCTGTTAACATTGTCACTCACAAGTACTGTATGTATCCGTATTTTCTGGTGCGACGCTAGTTCAGTGCTTTAGTGCTTCAGTACTAATTTAAATGTTATATTTGTTTTAAGCAGTAACCATAGCCACACATTAAACAGATTTACAAGACCTGTAAAGTCCAAAGTCCTGTCGTTGTTTACCAACAAATTCCTCATTGTAAGACATCCCGGATTTTAGGTAAGTAAAGGCTGGCTCTGCGAGACTATTCATCATCCAGCCACCACTCAGTATGGCCAAGTCAGAGCCATGTAGAGAGAGAGAGAGAGAGAGTTGTGCCATCTCCGTTCACTCCAATGGGCCATGTTTTCACAGCAATGGCGGAACGTGGAGCCTCAAAATAGTTCTAGGGAAGTTAGCCTAAATACTAAAAGTACACTATACATTTTATTTTAAATGTAAATTGGTGCATTTATTGACTACTAATTACCCAAAAATGAAGATTTATATTCAAAATTCCCACCAAGCACTTCCAGGAACTATTTTGCCATAGGATTTGCCGCTCCATGAAGTGACCATTGACAATTTCGAACTTCCTTTGGCCTAACTCTGTTCTTTCCATGGCTCTGGGCCAAGTGTAAATGGCAGCACAACCTTCGGAGTGGGCGGGGCAACTACATACTGTAGGTCTGCCTAGGCCCTTTCACTCCAGAATAGACTTGACTTTCTACCACTAGATGTCACTGTGTCCCAGATACTCTGTGGGCCACACACACACACACACACACACACACACACGCACGCTTGCTAACATGCAAGCTGCCGCCCAGCTATTTCTGCAAGTGTGATGTCATTCTCTGCTCAGGAGATCTCTGCTGCTTACACTATATCTTTACATCATTGTTTGCTGCTATTGTAATGTGCAAAATCTCATATAGAGCATCTTTTAAAGGATCAGTCCATAATGTTCTTGTGAAATATTCCTTTTCACTTTCTTGCTGTAGGATTCATCCGGGGACTAAACGAAACCACGTGTGATATAGAATCCGACATCAGTGGCATACACTTGTGTCTGTTTAATTCAGTCTTGTCGTCCCTCTAACCCAGCCGAACAGGTCTTTCTCTTTTAACAATTCAGCCAGCCTTCTAATCTAACTATACTCTTAATGTGGTGTGCTATTATACCTACAGATTTATAGCCAAATAAATAAAGTTGAGGTACAGGCATGTTTTACTTAGTATATTGTATAAGTATATTGCGTGTATTGCTCTAACAGAATTAAGGACAAGATAGGTAAAATCCCTTCATTATTTCATATGTCTGGCTACATTTCTTCGGAGCATCGTTTCGGAGGTGAGAAGAGAAGCCTTTAGAAAGTAGTCACTTTCAAATATTTATGATATATCCATTAAATATATTACAATAACATGTAATATAAGCTTGGATTTCAGGCTTTCTCTGCAAGAGCAAATATATGCAAGATGAAATACTGTATGTCAGAGGTCTCCAACAGGGGGTCCGGGAGCCCTAGGGGGTCCTCAAAGGTACTGCAGGGGGTCCTCCAAATGATTTGATCCCAAACTTATTTTCGTCCAAAAATGTAAATGTAAGAAAATATTAATTAACATAAATACAACTTATGCTATGAATATATAAATCTGTCCAGTACTTGAATGACGTAAATGGCTTCATTTTAAACATGGCTGCCCTACACATTATTGTTGGTCCGGCAACAAAATATTTTACATCATATGTGATATGGGGTCCCTATGCCCAGTTTCTATCAACCAAGGTGTCCTGGGCCCTCTGCTCTGTTCAAATAGAATATCAAGACTCCAGAGTAAAGTAAGGAATAAACAAACTGTAAAAGGATAAATTATTAATAAAATATTCAAACTTCAGACAGATTGAGTTGTGCCAGTAGCCCAGTACCACTGTGCAAACAGTGAAACAGTTAAAAACACAGAAATCAAAATGACCTGTCAGACATTCAGCAAAACTAATATTTTCGCTGTTAGCCCTGCAAGGAATATGAGAAAAGTATTAACGCTGAGAAACAAAAAGGAACCAGATCACTATATAACTATTGTAACATAAGACATACAGTATGACTGATTTGTACCCGACTCTAGCCACAGAGAAAGTCATTATGTGGGTTTTGGATAAGGTTCCCCATGACCGCATATTTATTATCTATCTAAATAGAATCACTTACATCTGATGCTCGCTCTGATAGCTAGTCACCACAAACATCAGTTCCCTACAGTGCCTCCATTTGCCATTTTACACAAGGCAAAGTATTACAGGCAGCTATAGCAGCGTTGCCATTTGCTGTTAGCCTGATGGTCTTCTTCTAAAGTAGTATACAGGAGTTTTTCTTTTTTCTGCTCTGGAGTTGAGGCCTGTTCAGCATCTTAGAGATATGTAGAGAAATAACTATAAGGTGAAAGTCAACTATGAAAGACAAGCCGGTATATCTTTTTTAGGACAAACTATGTGGCTGAATTGTTCCTGCGCCCTTGACTGTAATGTATATGGAATGTACTGTTTTTTCACTTATTTTTAGCATTGTGTAATTTATCTGTATGAATTATTCTATATGCCCTTGTTCACCCATTAAGGCTTACAGCAATAAATATGTATGTGTTACAACTGCAGCACAATGCCTATTAATATAGCCACCATATGTGGTGCGCTAAAGCATGTATGCACATAGGTATTGGCCCATTTGTCAAGCTAGTCGAGCTAATTATCTCACACCATGCAATATTGTTTTCAACTCATGCATTTCATTTCGTAGCGTTAAAATATACGTGGTCAAACCAGTAAAAAAGAAAAGAGAGGTCTCCATGAGCATGAATTCATTAGGACATTTTGGGACTGGATGTTGCATTAGAACTCCACGGGGATATATGCGTGCTACACCTCTTTTGGTTTGTCATTCATCTTCCTGCACGAGGGAGGGGAAATGCACAGTGTGTAGTGAGGCCTTTAGCCAACTTGGCAGGTTAATGAAGGTAATTTGATTTCATACATAATGGCTGCCCGTGCTATGCAGGGCTTAATTGCGCTTGGGGTCTCTGGCTCATCTCAAGGCACCAACCAAGCCCTTGTGTTCTTCCTCAAGGTTGTGCAGAGGCAAACAAGTTCCTGATTCGAGGGATATGGAACAGATATCTGTTTCATCTGCTAATAACTTATCTTATTTCCCAGTCAGCTGTGAGTTCTGCTGGCACAGCGTGGCAGCGCGTACTTGATTGAAACAAATCACTGGAGTTCAATGCGGTGGTACAAACACCGCAGCAAGCCTGTACAGCCCTGGAATAACTGAATGCAAAAGTTGTTCACTTTGTCTGAACAGTGTTTGTAGATTTATCACAACTTATAAAAATGTCATTAGCACTATGGGCCCGAAGTGTATAATCTAAAATGCATGAACACTAACTGCATAGGGTGTGTCCAAATCCACATTTGCTAGTTTAAAGGTGAACACAACGGTTGTTGTGTTTCAAAAGGGATGTACTCCCTTCATTATTCTTGTGTAGGGACTGGACGATATTATCGATATTATCGCTAATCATGTCGTGGTGAATCCATTCAGTCCACAAGTTTTCATATAGTCCCATACCTACTTGTGTCTTTTGGGTGTAACATAAAATATACAAGAGTGTCATCTCCCATTCTCTTTAAAAATAATCCATAAAATATGTTGAAGTAGGAGACACACTTATACACTTATAAACGCAACACTTGTGTTTTTGCCCGCATTAATCATGAGCTGAACTCAAATATCTAATACTTTCTTTATGTTCAGAAAATACCTATTTCTCTTAAATATTGTACACAAATCTGTCTAAATCTGCTTGTGAGCACTTTGCTGAGATAATCCATCCACCTCACAGGTGTGGCACATCAAGATGCAGATCAGACCGCATGAGTATTGCACAGGTGTGCCTTAGGCTGGCCACAATAAAAGGCCACTTGAAAATGTGCAGTTTCACTGTATTTGGGGGGCAGGGGCAGGCTCCGGGGGGTCCCTGTAAGCATGTCATTACTATCAGGATGTGGGGTAGTAGATTATAATTGGTTCCAAGCATTGTCACTCAAATGTTTGTATGTGTAAATCCGGGTCTGATTCTGGTGCTTAATTTCAGTCTTTGTGTTTCTTTTAAGCAGTAGCCAGATAATATTTACCATATTTGTATTTATATGTATACTTGTGTCATTTAGTTTCCCAAACAATTCCTTCATTATAAGTGTAAAGTCCGACATGGTCAATGAGTTATGTAGATGGTTGTCGTACATGTCAATCAAAATACCTCTGCTGTTAAGTTTCCGGGTTTGTACGCTGTTGGCTATTGTTGTGTTCCTGACGTTTAGGACGGCTCTATAACAACAGGCCTATGTATTATCTTAAATATTTCATTATACTCCGGTGAGATGAAGATTCATTCCAATGGTTTCGTGGCATAGGCGATTGCCATTTTATTCTACATACAATGTAGGTCGCCTTGCCGTGAAGGTTGCCATAGTTATCGATAAGGTCAGTGTTTTCTCAGATGCATCTGCGGCAGGAGGTGTCAGTAGAAAGTCCCGAAAACTGACAACATTATTAAAGAGTGAGTCAGCAATTCTGGGTAAAATATGCTTATTTGACCTCATCATCCAAACAAATACACCTTTCTCGTCTTCAGTGTTACCTCTGAAGCTCTGGCCCCCCTTCCCCACACTGGATGCATGGTGGTGCGGTCCACTAGCCTAACTTCCCAGATTTGTTATCAAGAACCATCTGGGAAGCTGTCCATCGAAACGGTTTGGAATAGGGCAGGTACTTTTCATGAACCATGAGACTATCATTGTCTCTGATGGCTAGCGTCACACTTAAACCAGAGCCATAGAAATAACAGTTACGCCAATGGAAGTTCAACATTTTCAACGGTCACATGGTTCATTAAGAGGCAAAACATATGGCACAATAGTTCCAGCAAGTGCATAGTGGGCAGTTTGAATATATACTGTATATACACAAACATACAGATATTTAACCGATTTCCATTTAAAATAGAACTGATAAGGTACTTTCAGAATTTAGGCTAACTTCCGGGAAAACATTTTGAGGCTCCACGATGCGCCATTGCTGTGAAAGGAGTGAAAAGGGATGGCGCGACTCTCTCTCTACATGGCTCTCACACCTAAACAACGCCCATAGCTGCCAGTATGATACTGATTGGTCCCAAGTTAAAGCCAGTATGACACTGATTGGTCCCAAGTTAGCCAAGCCACTTGTAGCGAAGTCAAACTGCAGCTTGTGAAATCGGTATATCACATGACTAGTGGCCTGCATCATTTCGTCTGCTTTGCATTTACAGTCATATCTTTGTAGGGAATACCAGATATTTTTCTGCGCATACAGAATAGACATCTTTACTTTAGTTGAAAAAAGTGTATTGGATTAGAATTGCTTACTACATCTTTAAGTCACAGTGTATGTTCTAGTGTTACAAGTTTAAAGCAAGTGGTATTATTAGGCTAGTGAAAGGATTAATGGCACTGTACGTGAAGCTCTCACTTGCCCTTATGAATGACATTGATTTGTCTATGATCTTTGAATCCAAGTTGATGGAATCTAGAATTCAATGTATGAACATGTAATATGTTCGTTTTAAATACATTGCAAAAGAAGGTACAGTATGGTGTATGAATCACAAGATAAGAAAAAAAATCTTATTTCTTTCCCCTTTATCTAAAATTTGATCCTAATCATCACTGAGGTTGAAGCTATTTCTATAAGACCTCTTCAGTTGATCAGTATCTACAAAGCTGTTTTAGATATTATACTAGATAATATAGGGCATATTCCTTTACAGTGCAATCTAAATTGATCTTGTTTCAAAGCCTCAAGGAAAGTCTGTGATGAGCCCGAGTAAATTACCCTTATATTTATCTACCTCTGCAGGGCCGTCTCAAAATAGATGATAAAAACATTGAAAATCGAATGCAAATGAATATAATTGTATCACAATTAGATGCACGCTGATGTTAAGAAACTACACTGTAGATATTGTCCTTTCAACCGAGAGACTTGGATTGAATAGGAAAGCCAATGTTTTGAAACAGAGCATCTAAATATCACTTTGGGTATGCGTTTAGTACGGCTGTTGTTTCATTCTGTTTTTTACGTTCAACTATTTGAACATGCAGAATACTGTGTGTTTTTATATTGGAACACAGTGCATGTTTGTGGTCTGTCACTCCCATGCAATGCAACAAATGTACATTGCACCAAGCAGGACTACTACAGCTGTAGTTCTCGGAAGACGTGTGTAACTTTGAGATGTGCGAGTGATTGAGTGGTGGGAGAATCAAATCCTTTGACCAGGAAGTGAGTGTACAAGAATCCCTAAATGAACTTTTGCAAGCTTCATATCAATCATAATGTCAACTGCATTTTTCACAGTGAAACAACATGACATGACATTCTGTATATTTAAAACGTCCAATACATTTAGGTTCAATTGTGACTCTGTCCTTTTGTTTTCAGTGAGCACAATGTTCCATGTCAGATCAAGAGACATGCAATCAGGTTAAGTAAAGGCCGAGAAGAGAGAGAGGCTTTGTACGCCGATGCAATGTTTTCAGTGCACAGCCATTGAAATGGCCCTATAGTATAACACCTTTGCTGATTCAACCACTTGTAAGTTTGCTTTGAGGTTCTGGTTCCGTTATCCACATATACTAACGTTCACTCACGGCTTATCGTAAAATAGTCATTGGGTTCATAATCTAACATTGCAAAGTGGATAAGCAGACGTCCCATAATATCATGCTGAAAGCCCACAGTTTCTAAAGTTCTGGAGAAAGAATGTGTTTAAATAGAGATAATACTAATTTCTATTGTTCCTGTCAATCATTTGAAGAGGTACATGCCAAAACAATTAGTCTAATTCAGTGGCAGTTTTCGCAAGATCATCTCAAATGAATGCAGGTACTGTAAGCCTGGGAAAAATAATTTATAGCTTTGGGAGCGTAGGAGTGCATCTTTGCTTGTAACATTAGATAACTGTGGCATAGCAATATTACTCCCAGTGTTGCTTGTGCAAAGCGAGGTTGGCAAAGTTTTAATGGCTTTCAGAGTGTTGAGTGGTTTGTTGGAATGAAAGAGATTCTCTGCTTTTAGTGGAATATCAACAACTAGAATATATAGCCTGATGGAGGTAGACGGAGATCGTTGCCGTGCCCTTGGCCCATTTCCAATGTAATAACGGTCCTCGGCTTGAAGAATTTCTTTCCTTGTTTATAAAAGCATGCTTCTTGCTACAATTTACTGTTGTTAGAGGTATTCCAATGGCCCAATACAGTATACACCCCATCTTGTTACTGTACCTCCATCTTGTTAGAGGAGATAGGGCTGATGGGGCCCTTTAGCAAGGCATTTTTTCAAAACATTTTTACCAAAAAAATTACGTTTGTTTGAGCACAAGATGTAATCAATATAGAGGGGTTTCGGAAAGATGTAGCAATGTTCCCTAAGTCTTATTAGGAGCACCTTAAGATCGTAAAGCCAGACTTTTAACTGCATTGCTTGAAATCACATAGTAATAATTCAGCACACTTGCATTGTGTAATATTTGGTTGGAGCATAATAACAGGACGTGACACATTTAGTTTTTAACAGCAGTGGTTGTTCCACCCAAGAGAATAGGCCAAACTGAACACAATACCAGTGCCCTCTATTAGTCCAAACACATATGAAACACTTGCCAAAGGGTTAAGGCCTGTGTGTATGTGTTCTGTACATTTCAGTCATAATTTTTCTGTCTATATATTTATTTGTTTGAAAAATCCTTGGTGGGGCTGCATTGTGTCTAGGCAGTAATGTCAGTCTGAACGCTTATCAGATACAGAAACTTTACTTTCATAAGGTCATGGTTGTTTGGCTCCATAATCTTCCATAAAGGAGAGCCAAAGTCCACTTCTGAAAATGACTCATTAAGATTTTGATCAATCTTGTGGTTTCGTTGAGGCAGAGTTAGGAAATGCCATCAGAAAATTGCATTTCCCAATGACATTAGGCGCCCCAGTCGACCATCCAATTCCATGTGTTTCTATTGAAACATTAAGATCTGATATCATTTGGGTCAGAAAACATGCTTTTTTCTCTCTAAGTGAGGCAATTAAATTGCCTTGATGGTCTCAGAGAGCACTTAGCTTAAGAGAATACACTTCTAAATCAAAAAGCTTTCAATCATCACAAATCATATTTGCAGGATATCTGCTCTAGTGTGTAACGTCACGTGTAAAGCTATCGACCACGTGACTGGGTGGGCGATGGTAGCAAATGTTACCAGGCATGTCTTTATGAGCTGTGCATAGCATGGGGCAGCTGCACTGTCAAAACTAACATTTGGAGGCTTTGTTTAGAAGGCACAAAGACAAACATTGAGATATGGATCACACTGATTGTGCTGCTTGGATCAGAGTGTAACGGTTACAATTATGTGTGTCTTAAAGAAGCACCCCAAAATGTAATAAAGTCTGAAGCTCCCCTTGTGACTGAAACCGGAATTACAAAAACATTTTTTGTTTTTAATTAAATCACGGTGTTGGATGCAGGAATTGCACTGATCAGGCGGTGCTAATTGACCTTTCCCAAGCCCCACCCCTTTCACTGTCACCTAGTTACTGTAACTAGGAAGGACAAAACACCATAGAAAGCTATTACAGCAAAACAGACTTCAAAAAAAGCTCAACTGTTATTGGAGGAGATGCATAAAGGGGCGGGGCTTGGGAGAGGTCAATCCTGCATCTAATTCTGCTTCAGTACCTCAACCCTCTGCCACTCAACGGATCTCAACAGGCACATATGCGGCGCGTTCTGGCTGGACGACCTCAGCTCCCACTGAGAGCATGGCAGAAATGGAGCGGTGCCAGGCAGTTGTGTTGTCGAGAGGAACAAACAACAACTTGTATGTTCTGAGCATTCTGTCCCGGCTCCCGTAGCAGCTCTTCTTCTGTGCTCCCGTAGCAGCTCTTCTTCTGTGCTCCCGTAGCAGCTCTTCTTCTTCTCTGATCCCGTAGCAGCTCTTCTTCTTCTCTGCTCCCGTAGCAGCTCTTCTTCTTCTTCTGTGATCCCGTAGCAGCCCTTCTTCTCCGCTCCTCTTTTTAGACTACAGGCTATGAAAACAAATGCTTGCGGTAGCCTAGCAACCAACCATGTTGTTGACCTGCTGCTATCAAACGGCTCAGATCATTAAGTTCGGTCTGAATTTAAAGATTAGATGGTGTTTTTACACCCCTGCGGGAGTCACGTTGTCTAAACAGCAGGTGTACTCATTTATATTAAAATCTACTACTGACCCCCAATAATGTGTAGACCTATTGCAGGGTGAGCATATGATTCATCATTTAGAATTTAGTCAAACAAATATATAAATATTCCTCTGTATGCATCTACTGTATATGAACCTGTTCATGGAAATATGCATGTAGCCTACTTTCCAATTTGGTTAGGTTACACATCCTTTACAATTCTATTCAAATCTAACATATTCTGACAGCTAATTAAGCAGCTTTTATAACCAGATATACTTAACTCTGTCATGTAAGGATAAATTACTATTTTGCATTTCCCATTTAATCATCTTAATTACAGTGGGCAATTTCTCAGGCTATCTGCAGGGTATGAATAAGTGGATAGGTTATTAGTTGAGAGGATGTATCATATACAGTATATTTTGGACTTAATTCAGGATGGTTTGAAGTGGTAATCTCGTTTGTACTTAGTCCACATTGCAGGCCTGTGTCACACTCTAAAAGCGTGGATACTAGGATCCATTTTGTTCAAAATAGACCTAAAATATTTTCGCATAGGCCTAATGGTGAACAGCACAACCTCAATGTTGGTGTCAGCACGTTATTCATGTAGTTCTATGGACAGCACTTAGAAAACTGTTGATGCTTCTCACTGGGCTTACGTAGTTCAGAGGGCAACTGTTTAAGACTTCAAAAACATGAAATCAATCTCCATTGTGAATGTGGGAAACTCACAATGTACTGTAGCCATGCATGTCTTCACCAGATGAAAACAAACAGATTGCTAGCATTAGGTCTCTTTTCCTGCTTGCAAATTGTTTTATGAAATATAGCCCGACTATATTGTTTGTTTATTGTATTGTATACTGTTTGTGTAAATTATGTAAACACACACACTACTAATATAGTGAGTTTCCTATTTTGTGAGTGTGTTTCTCAATATCAATGATGTGAAAAAAATATTGGAATAATTCCGGGTTGGAATAAGTGAACTTGTCCACCACACAACACTATCCCAGCCTTGGTTTCCATTCCAGCATTTCCAAGGTTCTTCTGAGGGAGCACCCTATGGTATTGAAGGGAGAATTCTTTCTTTATCGTCACTGACTCCACCTTTAACAGAAACGTATAGCTGACACAGTCTCACAGCTGCTAATGGCATTGAACAGCTAGCAATCTTTCTTGTTTTAACTACATGTAACTCCCGTCGCTATAGTCTAACCTCACAGCTTCCAATATGCAAGTTTACACATTTTAATGCTTTGGCGAAATGAGATGGCAGCGGGCCCTCGGTTGACTTCATCTTGACATTCATCCCGTCACTATGCCGACAGCAGCGGAGGAGAGAGATGTGACCACCCCTCTTCAAACGGATCAGAGAGGGGCGTGCCACAATGCTGTGTGTTCACTTGAGGAACCACCAACTTGAAAATACCACATCCCAGCCCACAGTGGGCGGCCGACATGTAATTGTGTCTTGTCAGACCTAAAGTTCCCTGCACAGCTTCGCACCTGACATTCTCCACTAGTGACTTTTCTTCTTCTTCCTCTGGTATTTTGGCAACACTGGCACTGTCTCTCCCCAACCCCACACCCACCCACAAAGCCCCATGGCTGTGTATTTGATTGTTACGTCATTGAAACGCAGCGCATCGAATGATTTATTGGTTTTACTGAAACACATTTAGTAAGAAAAAGTTCTGAATCATATATTAGGACATAAATGTTAACCTTTCTACTATAATATGCAGTAGTAGCACATAACATATGGGAGATTAAAGTAGTACATTTATGATTACTCTATATAATGCACCTGATCATATAATGTCTAAAAGCTAGCATGAGATGTCTGTGATATTTTAAGGCACCACTATTTGAGGAACTATATCAAAATGCAATTTAATAATGTCATAAAAGCCCTTGCCAGCAACAAAGGACACTAAGCTCCAGGCACTTTAATTTATTATCAGCTGTTCTCAAAAGCAAAATTGTGGAGTCTACTGTAAATATCCACATATCTCAAAGCATGATACATATTTAAAATATATGTATGTACCTAATGCATGATGATTTACCTTAATTTATGAGATAATAATCTCTAATAGGCCATTGTTTCAGAAATGTGTTCAACCTTTGTGACTTCTGCTTCTCAATAACCATTCTTAGTTCCAGCAAAGATAATCTATATTGTGTGTGAAAAGTTCAATTGTTTTATTTAACATACATTTCCATTTTTAATCCAGAATAGAAATATATATTAAACACTCCAAACACATAATAAAGTATTTACTGAGATTAGAAATAAAAGCCATTTTTTAGTGATCGCGCCCAAAATATTGTCTGAATGTGTCATCAAAATGTGTCAATTATTTTATTTGACCCTATTATGTAAATAGGTCTCGACTCCGAATGTGACGGTTGCTCACAAACTGGCAAAAATAACAACACAGACTTTCCAAATTTCACAAAACGTTGTTTAAGTTAGTTGCAAATAAGATGCTTCCAAGGTTGGAGTCCATTGAGAGACTGCCACCACAGCAGGTGATTGTACTATCTGCTTGTATAGGTGGATTCTACACAGGTGCTGTGTTTATGTAGTGGAGGAAATTCAGACCACACGGTGTGTTTTACATTTAAATGTAAGAAAGGAAATGATTTATGCTACAAAACATTTATGTCAGATTGTTTTGGGTGAAAAGGCCATTAGTTTTTTTTTTCCCATAAATGTTGTGGTGTGTATAATCAAAGTATTATCAGGGAGATCATGTGGGTAATATACAGTTGTACTTTTTCCAGTACTGGCAAGCTTGGTATTTCAGTTGTCTCACTTAGCTGTGCCCACTCCCTTTCCCAATCTCTCTCTCTTTCTTTGTACTGACCAATATATTCTAGACCTACAACAAACTAGACCATAACACATTAATATACAGGGGACTGGGGTGAAACTAATTAACGTTTATACAGTATGCTCTTGGCACTAGTATCTTCCTCAAACAACAAGGCATTGTTTTAGAAGGTTTTGGAAAGTAGCTGGATGTGTTATGTTATGCCCAAATGTAAAAAAGAAACAAAAAAACTATTGGCTTTTTGTAATATCCACGTAACATGCGTACAGTAGTCTTTCTTGCATGCATGCTAATGTAAGACTATTGTACCTGTATGTATGTATGTATGTATGTATGTATGTTCACTATTAAACTGTGATTTGACAAATGTGCGGGATTGTTGTGGGTGGACAAGGAATGCAAATCATTTTTGTAATCTTTCTTTAGGCTGTATGAGAGGGCCTATCATTTTTTCAAATGTTAATAGCTACAGTAAATAAAAATATATAGGCCTTTATTACTTGACAGAACACCAGGCATTTTCACAATTGAGATTGTGAGTGGAGGTGGAGTGCTTATAGCTAACATCAGTTAAGCACTACAGCCCCCTTACAAAGGTGTCTAGAATTAGCTATGCCCAGTCATCAACCACACAATGGATGCTGTATAGCTTTCTCAAAGTTCAAGACAAGATACATGTAGAAATGTGACTAATAATTTGTGGGCGAAGCTACAATATGAGATGCTGTATATTTATATGACAACATGCACCAGCAGCACGGCAAGCAGCTAACTGACATGAAGGCATCTCTTCGAAGATGATAATTACAATGATAGAGATGACGACGGCCAGCGTCGACAGTCGCTTTGCATCAGTCAAAATCACCTCCCAACATGTCTACTCCTGTTTTTTTTTAGACTTCTCCCAAAAGGAATGAATGAGCCTTACATTAGGCCTTAAGAAAATCGCAGCATAAATGCAGTGCTTAAGGGTTACTAAGGAGTGGTACACATTGTGAGGAGACAGCGACAGCTTCTATTTTTCCCCAGTAAGCTTAGAAATAAATATCCCATGGCTCTGTTTGGCGTTCTCATGAGCAACAGTATTTGAATGGAATGGAAAAGCCACTTAGGAGGTAGTTTAGCAACTTCTAAGAGCTATATTTTCTAAGCATAAACCGAGGTCTAACAAATTGCTTTTACCTTTTAGACAGTAGGTGTTGACTGGTCTTGACTGGTCTGTGTATGTATTGTGTGTGTGTAAACATTTACACGTTCTATAATGACTTCATCACAAATTGCTGTTACTATGAGATGTGAGAAAAGCAACCAGAGATGTTTAGAAAGGGTGTCCAGCCACACGCTCTGAGTTTCAATCCAAAAATGTTTTTTGCAAGTTTGGCTACAACCATGACAATAATTATTATTCTAAAGTTCCCCTTTAACAATATCGATTAACAGTCAATGTTACTTTTAACTGACATTAGTAAACAAATCACTTACCTCTGATCACACAGCACACATTTCAGGAAAAAATGTAATCGCTGTAATCACTTGAAACCCCATCCTTGCGAATGCGCTGTATGTTACCGAGAAGATTGAAGATTAGCATATGACATGACGGATTACATTAAATCATGTCTGCGCAGCACTTTATGACATTAGCCTCTTAGCCCAGGCATACGGATGCATGCAAATGTTCCTGAAAACCCTCTTATTTAAATCTGCTGCATGACATGGCACCTTTGATATGATTATTAGTCGTCTAAGTGACTTGACTTCACCCTCATCAGATAGGAGACGTTATTGAAGGTGAGGAATGATAGTGTCCTTGAACGTGGACGGACGCTCACAATATGCTAAAGATGAGCAAGAGACAAGTGTTAATTGCACCATCACTGTGAATTACTTAGTTTATTTCACTCTGTTAGCTGAATTTAAATGTCCTATTTATTTGGATAGCCATGCAGGGTTGAATCAACTTTTAATTTCAAGTAAATGTTAACAGTTATGACCGCAGGGTAGTTAAATAAAATTCAATTGAACTACATGTGTTTACAGTGTACATAGATCTACATGAGTTCAGATGCAAAATCCTTTAACCATCTGATGTTTTTATTTTTTTATTTATTTATTGGCCATATTTAAATATTCTGTTACGCTTTTGGAAGATACTACTTTTTATTCAGTGACACAGCCTTTTCATTGTAATAAAGGTGAAATGAGAGAACCCAAATATGGACCCAAATATGGAAAGCAATTTGCCAATTGCTACTTTTTTTCAGATGGACTAAAGGCTATTGTCATTACAACGATAAACCAAACATGACGTTCTTCATCAAGAAAGTTTTTTTTGGTCTTTTTTTTTCTTTCTTCAAACACCAAAGATAGAAGATGGAAGAAGAAATTTGAGCTCACAGTAGATGTTCTTTTCATGTTGTCCAACTCATTACTAACAGAAGTCAGTCTGTCACAGTCCTGTAGCTGGTAACCAGATGGCTATTCAAGCTGTGTAACGGCTGAATCATCATAACCAACCGCATATAATCTGCTGTGCCTTTTGCTTCATATTTACAAATGCAGATGGTTAAAAATACAAGTCACTTAATAACAAACACGCCATTTCAACTCCACTCTCTAGTCTTTACATTTACATGTCCTTTAGCGGTACGTTTGTCAGTATCTGAAGCAGCCATACTGTACATGGCAATAGAAAATCACCAGTCACTAGAGCTACAGTATGTTGCTAAATACAGTACATCGACTACAGTGCAGAAATTGAGCTACGCCTTCTGGAGCGATACAGAAATTATGAAATATTATCCAGTCTAATAAAACTCAGCAGTCTGGATATTTTTGTCTAATTCCAATTGTCAGTCACATTCACTATTTGCACATAGCGATACCCACATTCTGCTACTCTTCGGGGAGGTGGGGATTGCAGATACTTTTCTCTAATTATTCCCTGTGTCATTGGAGAAGCCCCCTACACCACTCGAGTGTCTTGTCTGTGCTCTGTTGTCTTTAATCTTAATTATAAAGCCATCATTACAGCATGAACCCTGGGCTGCCAACTGCGGAGCCCAGGGCTCATCTGCTCAGAATCAATCAACCCAAGTTCTGCACTAGACGACGTTTTTTTTTTCTACTTATTTCAATTAGGCCACTCCAATTCCCCCCTTTTTTTCTCATTTTCATAATTATGCGTCCTCCCTTCTCTAATGGAGTGAAAACATTTTTATCTCCTGAAACTTTAAATGGCCAATTCGTAATATTTGATCCATGCTGCAACATTTGATCTTGACCTTGAATGCTGCAACAAGGTCGCAATGGCTGGTCCATTAGAGGGGTGGGTCAGTCTGTGCAACTGCAGCAAACCATAAGAAAGGCGATACGTTGGAAGCACTACTGTCTCAATGTTTATGTTTAAAACATAACTGCATAAAGGGCAGGGCAGGTGCGGGGAACGGTGTGAAGAGCCTGGGAGCTTTATTCGGGTGGGGTGGAGGTGGGGGGGGGCTAGAGACAGCACCAACCAATTAGCACTAAGAGATTTAGAAGGGGCGTGGGCCGTGACTGGACACAAATCAAAGACTGTGCCTTTAATGCAGGAACAGGAGATGAACAAAAGCATCTAGTTATTTTATTTGTTAGCGAGGGCAATACGTTTAAATGGGCTTTTATACTGCATACATGCACCTTAATCATGATGTGTTTTTTTCTCTACACCGAGAAAAGTCAAGCGAGATGACAAAAAGAAAGTTAGTGCCACCTTTACAGTGAATACTCCCCACCTCGAACAGAGCTGACATCTTAAGGCCATGTCAAACCAAGATCAAAAGCCTGCACATCTCGGTTCAGACTGTGTGAGTGTGTGTATGTAGGACGTTACCATAATGGTTTGTTTTATCCTTAAGGCAGCTTTATGTTGAATGTTATGTACCAATTAATTAGGTGTTTTTTTAAAGATGTTGACACCTAGCTGTAAATTATTTAGACTTTAGAAATTATTTATTCTTTTTTGCAAAAATGGTATGCACAATGCTACATTCTGGGAGAAGTATCCACCTTTCTCCACTAATAATCTTTGTTCAACAATTTACAAATTCAGGACAAATAGGTTTTGAGAAATACCCTCTGAACTCCTTGATATACTGTAGCTGTTAAAATAAAAACTTATCTTAAAACAACATATTTCCATGTTTGACATCACTTTGCTTTGCATACCTCATAATCTCTGTATATTGTGAATATAACCAAGTGAGTATAAGACCGGTGCTTATTTTAAGTCCAGAATTTATGTTTAAGCATGCAAACCCTCCCGATTGTAGAAACCAAAACTTAAGGTGATAGAATGACAGCCCTCGTTCATTTTAAAATATGCAAAGTCCACGTTAACTGTATTGTACATTATTTAACTTCAAGTGTTTTATCAGCACAAGGCCTGAATGCTTCAAACCATTTTTCTATCCCATAATTTTTAAACATTACATTTAGTTTAGAATCCACTAAATTGGACACTCATGTCTATATGTAATAAAAATGATGTCTAATACTTGTAAATGTTCCCAGTCTGTCCTATATGTTGTCTTCCTATGGTTGAATGTCTTGATGGCCTCTAGCTCTGCTCCATCCAACTGTATTGCTCTCAGCTCTCACTGACGTTATAGTCGGAAAATCGTGATGTCGTGATAGTGAGGGTGGACCAATCAATGACCAATAGGGATGGCTATGTGTGATGTGTCATTGAAGTGAACGGTTTGTTTCAAATTTGTGATGGAGGGTGATGAAGCGATACAGTTGTAGCTGTTGTAGCAGATAAAAGGCTGACCAATTGTTTACAAATGTAAGTGTAACTGCACACCAGCACTGAGCCTGACTCGGCTGAGAGGGGGACCTCCATTAACATTAACATTTGAATTTGATGACGTAAGAGCGTACTAAGTGTACCGTTGTAAATCAGCCAGGTCCTGGGGTGATTTTTTTTACAGATATGACGTGTAGTTTGTGAGCGGTGGGTGAGTGTCCAGGTGAGGGAGGTGTTGATTGCAACCTCCTGTTTATAGCCAAAACAGCGTTATTTCTCCAACTGTCGCCCTGTTATAAGCATCAGTCATCGCTAACCTATTAGTAACACTAAACATTAGGGCATGTTGGCATGCTTCAGTAAGCATTGCAAAGTCGCTCATTGGAGGTTTGCTTGTAGATGGCAATCTGACTTTTAAAAGGGGTAGTGTGAATGTATTAGCCAGAGCAGACAAAATAGAGGTTTCTTCTGTGACACATGAATACTATACAGGTCATGGGTGTTCACTGGCTAATGGTGTGCTTCAGATTTGTGTCCAAACTGCTAGCCTCGTGAGACCATCCCGATCTCACAAGCGTCAGTTCATTAACTTACAGCTGCGAGAATCCGTCTGGAGAGTTGTGTCCAAGCAACAACTGTTCTGACCGACTAAAGTTAAAGTCATAAATGCAGCAGTTGCATTGGTTTTAGGCTTATTAGAATTCATTAGAAAAGCAAAGAACGTCTGTTGCTGTCTGTAACAACTGGCTTCGCTGGTTCACAGGTTCATCCAATCACCTGCAAAGTAGGGATAGTTCCAACCGTTTCAATGGACTGCTCCACAGATGGTTGTCTGCATAGAACTATATATGGTTATGTGCAACAACCATCTGTATGTATGTCTGCATGTAAGGTTAGGGTGCTTCTACCTTTAGTGAAAAGTAGTTCTTCTCAACCAAAGGATTTCATTAGGCACTAGCTTCAATCTAACTTCTCGCTGAGAAAAAGATAGCACAATGCAAAAGTGTTTGTCACTCGTTTAGTAAAACAATCGGCTAGCTGAGGTTTCTCTCAAGATAACGACATCAGCGTCTGTTGAGCTGGCTGGTTTTATTCAACATTCTGACTGGGTATGATAAAGATAAAGATAAAGATCCTACCTAGTTACAGTAACTAGGTAGGACAAGTGAAAGGGGGCGGGGCTTTGGAAAGGTGAATTGAGGGGTTCCACACTGATTTGTGCTTCAATTAAATTGAAGCACAAATCAGTGTGGTTTTACGAGGCTAGGATTTCATGGAGTCTAGGCAAAATGCTAATTATGCTCAGTTATTATGATGGGCACATATAAGAAACTATTACCGTAATTATTATAAAATTCCAACCACCTTTTGTAACAAGCGTTTAGTTCGAGGTGAACTAATACAAATAAGGTTATGCAATATGGTGTTATTCATAACACCCACACAATAGCAATAGAGTTAAGGTCTCCAAATACAAGACAATGTATTGCAAAGTAACACTGTGAGGTCATAAACAAGCATCTTTGAAGGCTTGTAAGGCACTTAGTATTCATTTTTTTGTCATGGGCTCATGGTTTCCCATGCTGATGTGGACTTTATTTACACAGCGGGAGATTTCAGAGCGAGTAGGGAAAAGCTTTTACTGTGGTTTACATTGGCCATGTATCACTGGTGTTACTAAAAACTAAAGAGCTGTTCTTGCTTTTTAGCACTCAGCCGATCCCCAACACCCTTTCTTTATTCACTAACAACCGTCACAAATTGGTATGGTCTGGTATGTGACTGCTAATTCATCCTTTCAATGTATGATATCCTGTCATCAACTCATTTGTCTTGGAGTGTTTCTAATCTGAGATAATCCCAGACAAATCCTTTGATTGTGTGTTTGGACCTGCTCCATCTCTAAAGAAGCAATTTAATGGGCTCCGTGGCACTTGGTGGAAAGTCATTTATCTAGTGCAATGGATGTGGATGCTTGTTTTAATATAGGCTTGTCATGAATGTTAAGACACGCCATTTAATTAGGCAATGGAGGCACATCTCTTACTACAGTGGGGGTTTTACTGTGGTTGGCAATACTTGTGCGTCTAGGAAATACTCGAGTGGGCGTTTGACTCACAGCCAAAAGGTTGTGTGTATGAATCCTGGCACAAGCCCACTGCCCACCTGTAAGATACAGTACTTTGACTAAGATGATTCACATTTTCTTAAAGCACATTTTCCAAAAATAAAAAAATATGTATTACAGTTGCCTGAATTCTGCTCACTTGCTTTACTCAAAGCTGACTGAAACATTTTATACCTTGACATATTTATTTCTGTGTTAGTTTTCTCCATGTAAACAGCATCTAGATGAAAATGTATACCTGTGATATTCATGACATTTTCCATTTCATTATTAGCTGCAGGTCTAGTCTATTTTTAGTTATTCAGTGCTCAGCAGTCGGCACCCTGAAACTTTCTGACTTGCTCTGTGACTTCCTGATTTGACATAACTCGTTGAATAGGAGTTGTGATTGGCTGTGAGCCTTTACAACTTCCTTAAAAACAATGCGATCATGTGACATGGCAGTTTACTTATTGAAAAGAGTGTGTTATATTCTGGGACATAAACATCTCGTAAATCTCTGATTTGGCACTTTCATTTGTCTCGACATGTTCATAAACCTCAAGATAGAAAACAGTGGAATGTAGACAGGAAGTGCAAGAAAGTGCTGCCATCTGGATCAACTCAGTAGAAGAAGAGTTGTGACCAAGAACAAAGTGAATTATGGAAAATGAGAATGACACACGATTCCCTACCATCTCAGCAGAATCATGCAAAATCATTTTCACAGGTATGTATTGTGGTCAATGGTGGTAGGTAGCATTTGTTACCATTTTAAAGGGACAAAAATCAAAACTGAAACACAATCAGAATCCAAACAGAACTTTGACTTACTGAATCATGTTTGCATTTGAACCTGTTGGGTGAACTTCTCTGTTACAGTTGAGTGACACTATGGAATAAACAGAAAGTCCAACCAAAGGAGTAACCGGTTTTCTGTCCTCAATTTGTATCTGTTGTTAACTGTGTGGTTGAGACCAGCACTACAAAAACAGTTTGTTCGAATCTCCTATGCCCTTCTCACACCTTAAAGGTATAGTCAGCTATTGCAAGCTATTTGTAAGATAATACACATTTAGTCAATTCCACCATATATCTCCTCTCATTTCGCTAGCTTACCATTCTCTGTGCGTGTTGAAAAAAGAATCAGGTACTTCTACACAGCAGTGGCGCTGTGAATATAATAATAAACATAAGCAAAGTGGTGAACACCACTGAGTCACCAGGTTTACGATAATATAAACAAGGGATAATTATTATAATTATTATGTCTTAGTTTCGCGTTCGTCTCCATGTTACTTTAACAAGACAGCATTGGTTTAGCAGGACAGAATCATCTTGATTATAAATAAACCCATTTGTAGCCTTGTCTTTTCAGTTCTATTACTCACGTCACTGCAGCATAGCGAGGGGCGGTGCCTGCGCTTTTTTGAGTTGTCAATATAGGATTCGATTGGTTGGCCCCGCTTTAAAAATGAGCGCGCCTATTTCAAACACTCGCTGTAGTGATGATCGCATCGTAGTTTGATTCAACATGCAATTACAGACTATGAAACTGGCGTCCTGCTTCAGGAGTGGTTGTTTTCCCTCAAACTGACGGATGACCTTTACATTTTTCCGTCATTGCTAAAGACATTCAGTCGACCTCTGCCGCTCACATCAACAAAGTCGCATACGCTATGCTTCACCCTACCTTTAAAGTGCAGAGTGCCTCAGCCTTCTCTACTTACTGTATCTCCGTACAGCTCTCATAGGCTGACACCACTCTCTACCCCTTCCTACCCACAGCTACAGTACCCACACTTGTGTGGACAGCTGTAAAATATATCATTGTTCTTTGAAATGCCATCCAAAGCAATTTCCTGCACTGGCCACGCCAACTCTTTCTATTTGTGTGACCGTTTCTGTTGCTCAGGGGATCAGATTAAAGTTGGACTTAATTTCAGTTATTGATTGACGTTAATGAAAGGTTAATACCAGCGGATTGATTTATGCATTTTTCTTCTCAAGTAGTCCTAGAAGAAATCATCAAATTTTTTCCATTATTTTATCTGGCAACTGTAATGGATTACAGTAACTTTTTTTTTGGTAATCAGTTACTTCCCAACTCTGAGTAGTAGCCCATTGATGCTACCTCCTAGAATCTGTAATGTCAGTAATAAGGCTTTCAGTGTAGAGGTGCTGTAGACCTAGAAATGGGTGATGGCCATGGTGTTAGTTTACCAATCTCCCGGCCCCCGCTAAACCCCAACCCCCCGCGTAGCCAGATGGCTGCCAAACAGGCAATCCCTCTCCAGACCATACTGATTTGCCATCATTCTTTTGTTAATGAGGTCATTAACAACGTAACGGACAATTAAATTATCTCAATCTGGCACTTTCACCAATTTGTTTACTGTGTGTCATAATGTTCACACAACTATAAGATTCATGGCTTTCCCTTCTAACTGGAAAATTTTAATTATTAAACTACATAATTATGACTGAATGTTTGATTTAATAAAAAAATAGCAATGTTATAACTTATAAGGCCTACTTCCTTGATTTAAAGTGTGTAAGATCAAATATTACGCAATTTCCTAAGTGACATATTTTAAAACCTACTGTTTTGGGCAGGGTAATTCCATATGAATACACAAAATATCTGTGCAGAACTTCCACTGTTGAGGCAAATAATTGGACAAATATAAGTGTTACATTTAATATATAATTTTTAAAAAATACATGCTCAGTAAATAAAAAGTAAACATCTTATTACGTAACTAACCTTGCGGTAAAAAGGAAGCATTGCACATTGTTTTGGTTTTAAACTATGAGCGTGAGTAATGAATGTCTGGAATTCTCTACTCCCCCGCTTCATATTAGCTTCTGCATCACACTCTTTCATACATACCAGTTCCTTTTAAAGCATAAACATTAAGCGAGCGAGTACATTTGTGTTTAGCGCTATGTTGTCATGGCATGCATCTTAATAGGTGTTATACAATATAAAAAAAATAAAAAGAAGAAAACAACAATTTTCTGTGTACTGTAATTACATTACACTGTGTTTGTGTGTGCGTGCGTGTGTGGTTCACGAAGCATTTGTTATGGTCTGCGATGATGTGCTCTAGTGTTACAGCTAGTTGTAGAAAATGGCATATAAAGTACAACCACTTTAGAGTGTACTGGAGGTCAACTCTACCCCTTGTGGCTGAAAGTACACATTACAGCTATTACCAATACTGTTCATGTGCATTACACTGTGCAATAGTGAAACAAAAACCAAATGTTTGTTTAATGTGAAATGATGGCAAACACAACACCTGCAATATACAGCACAGGTTGAGTGCAGTCGATTATTATTGTCTGAGTGCTGGAGAAAGGAGAGAATCTAGTTCCCCGGAATAGCTTTTGTCAGCTGTGGAGAAAGTGTCTTCAGCCAGTTAGTTCGGTAGCTACTGCGCTCATCCAAATTGTTGTTGAACGCTGCCACAGCTGACAGTTAATTATAGCAGTCAACAGATCATGCGGCCTTGTCAGGTCGGTTGTGATTGACGTGCTGCATGTTTACATCTGTACATTCTGATGTCGTTTTCCCCGGCTGTTTCCAGCAGCAGCGTGTATGCCTGGGGGCTTGCCACAATGATTGTAATGGCAATACACATTCAAAGGCACGGAGTGTTATGTACCCCCTGTTATGTACCGTACTTGTGGGTGAAATGGATAATGATGCAAGTGCGTTGAAGTAAGTTCGGTCAGGCGTGCATACAGTAGTACTGTATGTCGATTCTGCAAATAAATAAAACGGTTATTTTGAATGTGGCTGGAAATAGTTAAAGCATGTAGAAAGTAAAAGGGCAGACCAAGTGATTTGAGAAACGGTTTGAAAAAGTGTCTTCACTTCAATGAATCACATTAACACATACTTTAAATATGCAATGGCGTCTAAAATTATTATGGAAATATTGATTTCTAGCATTTTGAATCCAGAATGGAAAGAATCCCTCTTTACGTAATGCAAAGGAAGGATTATTAAATTATATTTAATGAGGGATTATTTAATGATCAGCGTGTTGTTGGGTCATAGTATAATGAGGTAACGAAGCTATACTCAAGGTGTTTCAGTTGAATATTGCTTTAACAAGATGAATACTAAGAAGGAACATACATCTCCTCTTAGTGGAAGAGATGCATACCTGTTCATCAGTAATAAAAATTGCTTACGCCAATTCTGACGCACTACATTAAAAGCCTCCACTTTGATTAAAAGGACGTTTCATCTAAAGACAGATATCCACCTAAAGCAATCCAGCTGAATGAAATGAGAGGCCCAAGAGAGACAGGAATTTCTGAAGCAGCAGTTTATCCCCAATTCAGACAAGCACCCCGATGACAGCTAGCCTCAACTGCTGTCTTACAGTATTTCTACGGGATAAAACAAGCCAGTGGCTTCCAGCTACTGTCCAATACGTTTCTTCAAAGCATTGTGTGTGGGGATCATCAGCGAAGGTGATATGGGCTAAGGGTGCTGTTAAATCAAAGATGCTGGTTTCAGCACAGAGCGAGTGGAATGATCTTGTGGCTAACATCAGCCTAGGTCTAAAGTAATGTATTCCACTACCTTTATTCTCCAATTTTCATTAAATTAGTGCCGATTAGCACAGCCCTGTGCTGCTGCTGTGGGCATACTTTCAAATGTGGCATTAAGCAGTTGTTTAAGATGCAACAGTATAATGGTCATGTTCATCATATAGCTATCAAGGTAATGTTACAGTTACTTTTGTAGCCCTGACAATATTTCCCTTCCAGCGCCGACCAATCATTTGTATTTACCGAGGCAGTGTTCAATGAAATCCTGAGGTCTTAGTTAGGCCTAGAGGCTGTTGTAAAATGCTGAGTCTGAGTAAACTACAGTAGGATATAACTGACAAACAATGGGCCAAAAAATTGTTGAGTTGGCCTATATAAAATGACTATGCTTACAGATGAATAATACTGTACACCCGTTAACCTTTTAGCCTAGGCTTTTTGTGCATCTATTGAGGATGTATGTTTAGAATAGCATGCTTGTCATGGCTTTGCAGTGAGAGGCTATACAGTATATACACAGTATACACAGTATATTTACTTTAAATGATGTACCGTAACTTCCTACACCTACAGTATAGCCTGGCTGTCATTCTACTTTAACTTATGGTAAAAAAAAAAAGCTTATCTGCAAATTAGAGCCATTTAACTTAAAGGCAGGGTCAGTCGCTTGCTAACTTTCAGCTCAAATCAAACAATATACCTCCGCAGCACCCCTCCACACATTGAAACACATTGTGAAGCAAAGCGTAGTACTACAACTTTGTTGTTGTGAACGTTGTCCGCCACTTTGTTTATGTTGCTATTTACGGAGCCAGATCTGTAGAAGTAGCAGATAATTATTTCAACACACGCAGATAATGGTAAGATAGCGAAATGCGAGGATATTTGGTAAATTTGAAAGTGCATTACCTTACAATTAGCTTGCAATAGCTGACTATACCTTTTTTTAAATCAAACACAATACCTTATTTACACAGTACCTTTAAACAGGCTGTAATGTTATTTTCAGGGTTGTCGTGTAATTGGTGGGCAAATAAAGGTATTAGTTTAATAACACATCTCATGTCTACCATGTTTTTAGCTTTGTTACACTTGTTGTGGCTGCGAATGTACTACAGGCCTGAATTAAGCATATGATTATCACTATCACTGAATCAATTCACAGCTAGGCAAGCCTAGTTCAGACGACCACGGGCATGAGCAAATACATAGTTTAGCATGCAAGGTTTATCTGTGAAACGCCAAAGAAGTTGGGATCCAACACTATTGGTGCATTACTGCCACCTACTGTCTACAAGATGCATTGCCACCGCTTACCGTCTGGAATGTAGCGCATGTGCTTTTTACAAATATAATATATACATAATACATAAAATTTGCTCTCATGTCTGGTCCTTATGGCTAATCTTGCTACATCTCACTCTGTGTTCAGTTATTCTGTTTTTTTTACTTTCTTAGAGCAAAATAGCTTATTGGTGAAATACTGAACTTAAATTTACAAAAGGCATTTGAAAGAAGGATCACACTATAGTAATTTTTCACTCCTTGCAGACATTATAATTGACCATCGCAACCAAATGCTTGCCAATGCTTGGATTGGATGTACTAGAGTCTCCCAGAAGTCTTTATTTATTATACTGGGTCATTACACAAAAGCTGTCTGAAGTCACACCCTGTGTGAAATAGATGTTGAAAAAGTAAACAAATGCACACAATAATAATAAAATCTACTCAAATATTACATCCAACAGCAGCGGTCAAAGAGAGAATATTAACTTCTTATTGTCAGTCAATACTCTTAAGATATATATGCTTCTATAGCTTAATTATTTTACTGCTACATTTAATATGTAATGTTGTTATTCCTCTGGAATACAAGCAATTGCCAGTAAGCCTACACCACCACTGTTAACCTAACACATTTTAAGATACTGTATATGAACTGTAAAGCTTGAACCATGCAAGATTGTGACAAATACCATTTCCATATCTGAACAGCCACTGTAGATGAAATGTTTGTTTCGTTCTTTAATTTGTGTATTCAGGCACATGCTGGGTATTTATGTATGTTATACCATAACAGTCTCTGCAGTAATAAACAACTGATCTCAAATCTGTCTCATTTCCCTTACAGAGGAGTCGGAATGCTTCATCTGTAGAGATGCTGAACTCATAGGGAGTGATCCATTGAGGAATTTTTGTGACTGCAAGAATCTGCTCGCCCATCACATGTGTCTATCCACATGGATACAGACGGTAAGATACTTTGAGATGGTATAGAATACTTGAGTATTGTATCATACTCATGTAAGGCACAGTGTGAACATGTAAACTAATAAACACATCAAGACGAAGGACAGTGGTAGAAGTGGCTTTATGAACAAAGCAGAGGTGAACGCTTATGAAACCCAGTCAGTGCATCCTAGTGGCTAACTTGGTCTAGTCACTACAAGTATAGTATTCAAGTGTATCGTCCTATTTTTGTCTCTGCCAGCAGAACAAATATAACACTAATGTATGTAAACGATGCGTTTCATAAGCACAGATTCTATTAAAACCCTTTTCAAACACAAATTATAGCCGCTAATAGTATTTGTTGCTAATGCTAACATGTTGGCCGCATGATACGGCTGATTGTTTGCACACGGGACTGTGTCGTGTGTGTTTTGTCATATTCATGTATTAGCATAAAATGTATCCCTCTCATTGTGACGCGCACTTGTGTGCCTGCGGTCTGTTTGAATATATATATATATATATATATATATATATATATATATATATTCATTCCACAAGTGGCACAAGACCTTTCAGCTGCGTGCACCGAGCAACTGTCAGCCTGAAGAGCCACTTTCATTAAGTGTGTCTTCCCACCGCCGCACAATTATGGAAGAAGGACACACATGCATAGGCCCGTGCACAGTGTGTGTAGTGCAAAGAACACGTCCCCTTTATCCCAACACAAACACACACGTCCACGCACTGCTGTACGGTATGCTGATGTATACAGTAGCATTTCCATTCTGTGTGTGTGTGTAAGTGTTAGTGTGTGCACGTGCGTGAGCTTAGAGTGCTACGGGTAGGTAGCCCTGCTCCCCTTTGACAAAACAGAAATCAGCAATTGACCTGTCACTTTTGCTCTGATAGCCATCTCTAGAAAGCAGGTCATGCACGTATGTCTAAAGTGCCTCTTAACCGCATTTTATGAAGCCAGGACATGTAATCCAATAATGATTTGACTTGTGGGAGCCAGCTGGGAGTGGTGGCATGCAACGTTACCACTCCTAAAAGCGGACGAGGACAAACGCAGGCCAGACCCTTATTTAGTTTATTTCACCCTATGCAGAATCACACAGATGTACTTCTAAATTCAACCCCTCAAAACCTGCTCTGACACCGTAACTGTTGAAATCAGCTTCATCAATTAGTGCGACGTGACTCCAATGGAGTTGTAAAGGTCCCACGTTGCAAAATGCATGTTTTGTCCACTTCTATACAACCTGAAGGGACATATAAGACCTGGACCAAATTCTAAACTTATCTAATATGTAATTTAGCCACATTTGCTCTATTGGGGAGGGTGGGGGGATGATCATCATTGTGTAAATCAAGCCATTCAGATTCCACCCAGGTGTGACTTCATTTTTCGATCGGAATCTAATACTAATAAATAATGATAATAATAATAATGTCTCTGACCTACATTACATTTCTATTCCCTGTGCAATGCCAGCTGTGTTCCAGAAAAAAATGTCTATTTATATATTTTAATGCTATTATTGGCAAATAACTAGTTAAAAATAGTAGTGAATTGATTTTGAGGGTCACGGCACACAGACCTCCAACAATGACAATTATCATCAGAGCCAAGGCAAAGCAGACAGTGTTTTGCTCATGTGTGTTTCCTTCCCCTTCGTAGAATCCCAAAGACAAATAGCGTGGCACAAAACTAATTAGTAACCAGGAACTAGTTAAGAGATGCCCTTTGAAAAAGCTTGTGTCCTCGGGCAGGATTTAAATATAGGGACAGAGTCAGTGACTGAGTGTGCCTGGGAGATCTCAGCCTCCAGGCACACCACCACCACGTCGACCTTTGACCCTCATTATAGGGAGTGCATTCCTGCAGGGGTGAAACCCCTCACAGCACAACGGCACAAGGGCACGGGCAGATCGCAGCTGGGGCTCGTACTGTACATACCAGAACCGCGCGCCAGCCCGGTGCCTTATGCGTTTCAACCGCCTACACGATAAGAGGCTCCGAGAGGCCTTGAGAAAGCACAGAACAAGGACGGCACGGCAGAGACGATTGTTTTCCACAGGGCCTACGAACAGTACATGCACATTGTAATTCCTCTGACTCAATTGTCCCCACTGAGGAATATGGTTTTCATTTGTGTACACTACAGACTCGCTGTGCCGCCCTCCTTATTTCTTTATTTTTTTATGGAAAATTTTTTTTTTTTTTTTTTTTTTTTTTCTCTCAGGACACAACGGCAATGAAGTTGCTCTAAAAACAATACCTCATGTCATTCGTTTGAAATGAATCTCGGTACTTAGAGCGAGAGACCTGCGGTGGACCAGATGTAGGCCATGTTGCGAACAGCCACCTAGCTAAATATAGCTAGCATTGTTTTTCACTGACAAATGAAGGGTGGAGTAAACACCATGAGAAGAAAAAATAATGTTTAGATACATGTCAAGTTAATAAAAACGGCACTTATTACCCCCCCCCCCCCCCTTCCCAATCCTCCAAAGAAATAAAGAATTAGATTAGTTACCAGTGCCCTACTGCATGTGTGATTATGCATATTTGCTTGTAGCTCTACGTACAATGTCAGCCAATGTGTCCTTGTGAGTGTGAATGAGTGTATCTCCTGTTAATTGCATAGTGGTTTGAACAGTGATTTAAGCCCCCCCACCCCACCCACCCACCCACACACCCACCTCTGCTCTCACGGGTTGATAATTCTCATCATTGCAAACAGACTTGCTTTATATTCATTAGCCAAACACTCCCGGCAATCAGGCCACAGCACCAGGGCAACGGTCCTCTTATAAAATCACATTGCCTAATAGCAGTGTTCTATAATTACATGCCATTAACATCTATCAAAATGTGCTCCTACACGACATGCATATTAGCAGTGGATTTGGCGATTGTGTTTGTACAAATGCTTTCCTTACCATTCGCATCTTCAGTTAGTTAACACCAGCTTGAAGATTATTGCCCGTATGTTATTTTCATTTCATTTGCAGTGCTACTAAGTAACATTTAGACAAGTGTTTTATTTAGTGGAGCCAATAAATATGCCACTTAGAATTTATATTGCTAATTATTAGTAGGCTACTGTAAATAAAATATGAAATGCTCACTGCCTGCCCAAGCTTGGGGAACCTTTAGGTTAAAATGCTTTCAAAGCAATCGTTGTATTTTCTCAACAAACTTAATTAGTTTATTTATCAAAACAAAAACAACAGCTTTGTTGGTTATGCACGATACTGTATGTCATGCAATATTAACGCTTATTGCTGCACCTTTTATAATTTCCATGTCTTCACTATGAACTTTGCTTCCCCTCAGGAGTGCGGTGGCAAAGAAAGACTGCAATGTACCATCTGCAATGCCAAGGTAAGTTAGATTTTTCAGTTCGTGCATTCGTGTGTATCTCCAAAATTCAGCGACGTCTCACTCTTTCAAAATCCTGCTGTGAAGGTGTGGGCACATTAAGAAAATACCATTTAAGTCATTACACAGACGCAGCACCTCACAACATAGATTTATGCAGAGCAGATCCATAATTCTAATGAGCAAGCAGGCCTTTGTTTCTCTCTATCTGGTTTAGCTGATTTGCAAGCAGTCTCGTTGTTTATGAGCTCTAAGTTGTCTTTGTACCGGAATACTCATTGTGGAAAGGGGGGAGACATTATAATATTTGGCAAAGGATACAAGGCATGTAATGACAAAATCTGTAGTCATTTCATGGGGAGAAATTAATCACGCTTTCCTGTGATACGTTCCCGATGCAAATTCTCTGTCAACACGCCGTTTCTTCTGTTTGTGAGTTTATTCGTATAAAACGGCAGAGCTGATGTGTCATCACAGATGGGGTTGCATGCCCGATAAGGGGGGGCACATTACAAACCATCTCAGATTAGGCCGTGTGTCGTTGATGTGCAGTATGTATTCATGCCTGCACAGTGGGTCAAAGCGTCACAAGCTGGTTCCGGACTGTTTTATTCATTGTTTGCTGTACGGAGCCTTTTGGAAAATGTGATCCCTCTGTTTCCACTTACGAGGGATGCAGTCTCTGATGGAAATTTCACAGTACTTTAACCTTGCTCTTTGTATTATAATTTCTGTCAGCCTTGGCGAAGAACACCCCTAGATTTGTGTCCAGAATTATTATTGAATCCAGAGGTTGGTGTCACCGTGTGTGGCTCGCACTTTACTTGTCTCACTACAGAGCTACTATGGTGCACGCGGTTCTCTATCCATCCTCACTTACACATAGAGTTACTTTATGTCTCAAACATTCACCGTGAGCAGGGTACACATTCACTGTTTAGGGTGAAATAACTCCATGAATGACTTCTAGCATTCAATGAAATACAAGAGATACATTGTAAATACATTAAAATGATGCAATATGTACCAATATAGCAAAATAAGTTGGCTTGTCAAATGTTAACATGGAAATATTCCCAACAGCTACTACACAACTTGTATACCTCACTTTTCCAGATGATGCTTAATATACGTGAACAGTTTTTAAACGTGTTTTTTTTTTTTTTGGACAATGTTTGGCTGGAGGCGAAAAGTATTCTTGAGGGTGCTGCAACCTTCTCCGCTCCACTTTCACTTAAGTGGGGGACATTTCTTGCACTTTTGCCTCCCACATGTCTTTGTCCACTGGCATTGCCATCAATTATTAATGTAGAGCAGTAAATGTCTGAGAGACATCCCACCGAGAGCCCAAACAACCACGAACGGGCACAGGACAGAGGCAGAAAGTGGGACTGTGGCCACTGGCAGCTTTTGCTGTTTAGAAATGGACCGTACCCTGTTGTATGTTGATATGAACTTTGAATGCATTACCCTGATAACGGTTTAATGTCTGTAGTGCCGTTTCTATATTTGCCCATTGAGAAATGTGTATGTAGATCAGCAAAGACTGTGGTGACGAGGGCATCATTTGATCCTGTGCTGCTGTCAGTGTGTAATGCATTTCGCTGCTCACCGGTGGTTCAAATGAAGAGCCTTTAGCCATTACGAACTTATAAACTCCCAGTGATTCTCACCAGTCTCTTCAATGTGCAGTATGGCATTTAATTGTGCTGCATTTTTGTGTATGCTTCTTTACCTCTTGTCGGTTGTTTTCCCCTTAACGCAACACAAGGTCTCGAATGTGGGCCATTTGTACGAGTTATGCTAATTTGCTAGGGCAATGAATGCATTAATTTCATTAGCGAACGGCCTCAAAGCAATAATTACCAGAGTAGGTGTGTCACAAGTAATCATGTTAAAATGTGCCAGTTAATTACCAAGATTTTGTTCTGAGGGGCCTAGATTTGACATGAGTCGCCAAAAGGGAGATAAAGGCAGGCAAAAGATAATGCGTTCCACAGCGAGGCTATAAGGCTTTAAGGTGGCTGCTGTTGTGCTCAGTGGGGGTGGATGTGGTGTTGTGGGGCTACTGGCAGGATTTTTACATGTTGACAGCTCACATTCTGAACTAATTACTGCAAATAGCAGAGGGCTAGCTGGTGTGGGGTCAATCCAGGGGGTTGTAATTATAAAAGGAAAGAGGGGACAGAGCAGCCTTAATGGCCTCTGCTCCTATTGATTGGAGTCCAGTTGGTGTTGGTGGTGGAAGGGTGGGGGGAGGGCGAGAATCCCGGTGGCCTTCTGTGGTCCTGATTAGTCTTTATCTGACACACAGCCGGTGTAAAGGGAACACACCGTTTGCTATAAACATGTTGGTCAAAAAGAGGTAGTTGGTGCGTGACAGAAGTCACGTCGGGCAGGCGTTCAATTTATTTATCGCTTTTTTCCAGACTATAAGTCTAATATACGAGCATTAGTCGCACAAAAAATATCAAGAGGAAAAAACATAAATGTGTATGTATATATATATATATATATATATATATATATATATATACACACACACACACATATAGTATGTATTATTTATATTAACTTGTGGGATATGTGTTGCTTATCTGTGGTAAAGAGCCATAACGTGCTCCTGGCCATAGTTGGCATGCAATATACAAAATAAACATATAAAAGTCTCAAAACCAGCCAGACAAAAAAGACTTTCAGAAAATACGTTATCTGGTTGATATTGACATCTTTAATTGTTGATTAAGTGGCTATACATTAAGTTTGCTTAGTTGAATAATGACGTATTTCCAGTGTTCAATGTGTAAATATTAGGTATAACTTGTAATTGTGTTTATTTTGGCAAGGCAAATACATGAATTTATATGCTTTTTTGTTTGAATTTAGCTATTCGCTAAATTCCTTGCTTGTGTAATTGTACATGATTAAAATCATAAGATTAATATAGACTATAATAAAAGACAAATACAGAATGCATAAATTTGTATAATGCTAAATTATTTTAGCATGGATAGCAAACCCCTTCTACTTTTGTAAGAGGACATTTTGCATGTTTTTCACTGTATATTCTAGTGTAAGGAGAGTTTCCTTACCTTTGTGTTGTGATTTTTAATGTTTTCATGAATTTGTCAAATATCTTAGACTTTGTTTTTGAAGATACTTGTGTGTGTAAATACTTTGAAGTTGTGAAATTATTAGAATGCAAACTCAAAGCATCAGTCTATTTGATGGACTGTCCCGTCCTCCGTCAGACATCTAGCGACCCCCTGCCCTGCCCTTCGTTTCGCCTTAAAGGTGATGCCATACTAAAGGCAGGGTCAGTCATTCTAGCTAACTTTGAGCTCACGGTCCTCCGCGGCGCCGGCTCACAAATGTCGAAATTTATTGTGAAACAAAGCAAAACACGCACAGAGAACGGTAAGCTAGCGAAATAAGAAATATTTGTTGAATTTGACAAAGTGTATTAGCTTACAATTATCTTGCAATAGCTGACTATAGCTGAAACTACCAAACTACCAAAATTGGTTTTATTCATTTAAATATGCGTGTGTGTGTGTGTGTGTGTGTGTATGTATGTATATATATATATATATATATATATATATATATATATATATATATAAAGTATCTCTCTACACCGATGTTGAGGGGGTGGGGCCTTAGCTTGGGGATGACATGGCACTGTCGTTTATAGTAGACTACTTATATTTACAATGATAGCATTTTCTGTGTGTCTCTGGCCACTGGTGTTGTGACCAGAGAATATAAGGCTTCATCATGTGACGGGCTGCTTATGAGGCAGGAAGCCCCACCCCGGGACCTTGTAACACATGTGTTTGTGTGTTTGTGTACTGTGTGTGTACTGTGTGTGTGTGTGTTTGTGTACTGTGTGTGTGTGTGTGTACTGTGTGTGTACTGTGTACTGTGTGTTTGTGTACTGTGTGTGTGTACTGTGTGTGTGTGTGTGTGTGTGCTGTGTGTGTTCTATATGTTTGTGTACTGTGTGTGTGTGTGTGTGTGTACTGTGTGTGTGTGTGTGTGTGTTTGTGTACTGTGTGTGTGTGTGTGTGTGTACTGTGTGTGTACTGTGTGTGTGTGTGTGTTTGTGTACTGTGTGTTGTGTGTGTGTGTTTGTGTACTGTGTGTGTACTGTGTGTGTGTGTGTGTTTGTGTACTGTGTGTGTGTGTGTGTGTGTGTACTGTGTGTGTATATATGTGTGTGTACTGTGTGTGTGTGTACTGTGTGTGTGTACTGTGTGTGTATATATGTGTGTTTGTGTACTGTGTGTGTGTGTACTGTGTGTGTACTGTGTGTGTGTGTGTGTGTGTGTGTGTACTGTGTGTGTACTGTGTGTGTGTTTGTGTACTGTGTGTGTGTGTACTGTGTGTGTACTGTGTGTGTGTGTGTTTGTGTACTGTGTGTGGGTGTGTGTGTGTACTGTGTGTGTGTGTTTGTGTACTGTGTGTGTGTGTGTACTGTGTGTGTATATATGTGTGTGTGTGTTTGTGTGTATACATTGAATCAAGAGATAGCTCCATGTTGATGTCAGTGTTGACATACAGGGGCCACACATTTTCCCTTTGGACCGGGGCCCACACTGTCAGTGGACGGTGCAAGCACGCATGCACGCACGCACGCACGCACGCACGCACACACACACACACACACACACACGCACACACAGTAATAAGGAGGGCAGTGGTCCCAAGAGGAGCAGGAAGATGCCGCTTATAATAAACGTTTAAGAAGCCATTGATGTCATGTTAAAATGTCCAAAGTTATACAGTAGCAGAAATGAACATGTTCACAGCCCGGTTCAAAAAATAGTTATGGTCTCTGTAGGTAGTCTCCCCTCCCCGTTCATGCCTGGGGGGAAGGTTCCTTTGCAAATATGCAGAGAAGAAGCGTTAACGTTGAATAGCCAGTTAACTCATACAGTGCATTTTTAACTTGTTTTATAAGGAACCTTCCTCATTATAAGGGACTCTCCTCATCCTCAATAAATGGCCCGTGAATGAGACCAGCTGTCATGATCATCACCTCCAGGGTCGTGTGGGGGTCCTCGCTGTCTCCCCTGCTGTGTGTGTTTGTGCCTCACCTGGCCCCAATCAGGTCCTCACGTGTGGAATACACTGTTCTTCGTCTGCCCTCTCCAGACTGATTTCTCGGCTCTCTAGACTAATTCTGGCGGTAAAGTTAAACTGGAGCGGGCGAGACCAGGACGGTCTCACACAGTGGCATAAACGGACATAACTCTGCGTACGTGGGCTTCTAAGTTAACGTGTGTGGAGAGAGTTGGCTGAAGAGTGTTCTTCTCTTGAAGAAGAGGGCTGACGTAAACACGAGGATTCCTTTAACCCATCGTCTAAACAGAACCCTCCAGGCCCGGGCCGATGGTTTTGGGGGCGTTGTTTATGCAAACTGTTTGTGATATGTGTACAGTGTGCTGTGCAGTATGGGCGTGTGTTTGCACTGTGTGCATACACTTGCACGCTGTTTTGTTTGGTTGCCATGGATGGAATGCAGTCATAATTAGCTAAGAGACACACACAGACAGAGAGACAGACATAATGAGTGAATTCATGTGTGTGTGCTTCATAGAGGAACAGGTGGCCTAATCTGAAGCTCCGCCCATGTTGCTAAGGGCTCTCCAGCCCACACACCTCATCGCGGTCCATGCTAGCTGGATACGTCATCGCGGTCCATGCTAGCTGCCTGTTCTGTGTGCGCGCTGAAAAATAATCTGGTGTTTCTACGCGGCTATGGCTCTGTACATGGGAACTCAAACAAAGTGGTGGAGACCAATAAGGCCTTGGCCTTGGCCTTTCCATTGGCTGTGTGTCTCCTTTAGGGGGCGGAGCTTCTGAGGGAGCGCTGAAGGCAGAGGTGTGTTTGTCTTTTATTATATATTTATGTTGTAAATAACAATAGCTATACACAATAGTATTAATGCTAATGATTCAACTAAATACAAATAAAACAAAGAAGAAAAGCAAAACGTATCTAAATCTTTAATAATATAAAAGCACAGTGATATTAAAATGTCACAAGTCATGTGTTTCTGTCTGTCTCGGCGTGCAAAGGTGTTGACCCCATCACACAATAACCAATAGTCAGACAACAGGCAGACCACAGGCAGTAAATAGACAGACGATAGACACACGATAGACACACAATAGACACGAAACAACAGGCAGACAATAGACACACAACAGACACACAACAGACACACAATAGACAAACAGGCAATAGTACCACCCATCTTCAGGATGTAGGTCATTGCCTCACGATCAGCTTGAGCGGCTGCTACTCCCACAGGGCTCACGGTTTTTGTCGTCAGTCTGGCCTGGTTTCTGTTGCACTCGCGTCCGAGGGTGCACCGGCCCACTGAAAGACGGGTTCGAGCAGCTGGGCGGCCCTTATGCAGTGACTTAGTTATCAAGCTTATGGGCAGACGTCCAGTCAGGAGGTTTACTGATCGGACAGAGATGTTCCCATTTAATCTAATGGGTAATCTTAGTGGCCCCCCTCACTCCTCTCAATATCGGACATTAATAAATAAATAAATAAATATGTATGTCTGTCTGTCTGTCTGTCTGTAGATGAAGGGGAGGCGTGGAGGAGGACGTCATAATGAATGAGAGCATCTGGCTTTGTTACCATAGTTCCCGCTGTTTTAAAACCTAATAACCTTCATCATTAGATAATGAAGTACATAGTTGTCTTGAAGCAGCTGCAGTCCACGTCAGTGGGCTGCCCACCTCTTGGCCTGTTTTACTCTCAACATCAGCATCCCTCTGCCAGCAACTGAGACGATAATGGAGCTGCTAGCATCATGTGCTATCTCTCTCTGTCGTTGATTAGGCTAGCCTGTTAGTTAGCCAGGCTAGCCTGTTAGTTAGCCAAGCTAGCCTGTTAGTTAGCCAGGCTAGCCTGTTAGTTAGCCAGGCTAGCCTGTTAGTTAGCCAAGCTACCCTGTTAGTTAGCCAGGCTAGCCTGTTTCCCGTGCAAAACCTCAGGTTACAGGCAGGGTTAGTCGTTCTCAACAAGGCTTGCTAAATTCAAGCTCAAATAAAAACAAACTCCCTCAGAAACTTCCGCCCCCGCACATTGAAACGCATTGCGAAGCCAAGCGACATTGTTGGTGTGAGCCACTGTGTGTTTATGTTCCTATTTACGGAGCCAGGGCTTTGTAGTAGTAGCAGATTATTTCTTCAGCACGCAGAGAACAGTATGCCTATACAGTAAGTTAGGAATGCTAGGAGATATTTGGTGAATTTTACCAAAAAGTCTTACAGTTAGCTTACACTTAGCTTACAGTTATCTTACAGTTAGCTTACACTTAGTTTACAGTTATCTTACATATAGCTTACAGTTAGCTTACAATTAGCTTACAATTAGCTTACTGTAACTGACAAAGAGGACATAATGGTGCATCCAAACGGACCCCTCCATATCTTCTACATGTCTCTTCTTTTTCAGGGCCGCTAATCACAAGAGTAGCATCGCTATGGGACCTTCAGATGTAGTCCTGTTTGACAGGGGCTCTCGAACGTTTTTATGTCAGTAACCCCCATATATGCACACAGCCTTCATTACACCAAGAACCACTGTCAGGTTGGATTCTGTCCCAGCCTCTTATTGCATTACGTAGATTCCAGGGGCAATGTCACATGCATATTTACTATTTACCAAAGGGAAGGGAAGGGTAGATTAAATCAGGCCTATGTATATGAAATATGCCTATATGTCAGAGAAACTGAGGAATAGATAGTTATATAACCCTTACACCCTAACTTGTGTTTTTATTGTCACATACACATACATGTAGCGATATTCATCCTCTGCAATGGTTTTCATATATATTTTCTATTAATGTTTTCCTTTCCAGCATGCGTCCATGCAGAAAAGGCACACATTGTTCCATAAGAATTCACTAGAATGCAGAAAACTAAGTGTTTATTTCTCAAAAATGTTTGGGGAAGGACCCACAGACCCCACGATTTATATGTCCCCCAAATGTTCAAACGAAATCTACGCACATGATGCAATTCGTTTTTTTATGTGCTTCGGGAACCCTTCAAATCTCATATCTGTCAGAATGACTAGTTTAAAACAAAAGTCTGCATTCGGTCGGTTCATTGGAACAGAACGTGTCAGTTTTATTTTAATCTGCACACAGGCACCGGCATAATATATAATGGTCTAACCATTATATGTCATGACCACCATGTCATGGTGTGACAGAACGATGTGTGTGCCCTGGCCTGCAACACTGTCATGCAGTGTGAAGCACCCCCTCTTGTGGCCTCCAAATGTAACTGCCGTTTAATTAATATTAATGATAACAGATAATACAGCTTGAGCAGTCTATTCATTGTGGAGTTACAGAACAGATGGCTACTTTGCCGCCTATGTGCAATTATGTTTGTTCCAAAATGAAAAACATTTCCCTAATTCCTATTAATCAGTTAGAGTCATGTAAGTGCATCCCAGCTTAATGTAATTACAATGCTTTCCCAGCCCAAAGCAGTAGTTACTAAAATTATGTAACGTGAGCTCTATTTTTTTTATTTACTACTGCTGTTTATGAAAAGAAAAATAATTTAATTAATTGTTTGTGATGCTCTGCAGAGCTAATCTCATTTTTGTTTACCAGACAATTGTGCAGCCCTAATGTTTGAAATGATAATCATAATTCTATGTATCCAAGAATCAGCAGTCTGAGTTGCAAATTCAATGATGGCGTGTTAATGAGGTGATTAAGATTATTGGTATATTCATTTTGCACAGCCTTCTTATCCACCCCCAAACAAGAGACATGTCCCTAAAATAATAATAAATAATCGCGGTTATAACTTCTCAAGGTGAAAAATGTATCAAAGATTCTTTTTTAGCAGAAGACAATTACAAATGAGCTACATTGCAAATTAGCTGCATTTAATGACATATTAAAATGGTAATGTGTTCTAGTATTAATTTTTGGCCAGAGAAGACTTATCATATAGCACATGCACATATTCCATTGGTCGCTATCAACAGTGACTTACACACGATTTAAACAGAACAATGCTGCAATCCTGTTTAGATGTAATCCGTATGTGTAAATTGTATTGTTGTCATTTAGTTTTGTTCTCATATGACATCATCAAAAATAAGACAAATTAAGATAATTTGTTTCTTTGTAACATACAGTACAGCATTCTCTATACAGGACATAAGGAAGACTAAGTTCCCTGTTTCAACATCAAGCCAAATAAGAAAATGCTGGGTTGCTTTGCAGGGTTTTCGTCACTAGGTGGCAGTGTTGTAGGAGTGTGGGAGTGGGTGTAGTCAGACTACTGATGAGCTGCCAGGATGCAGAGAGAGAGAGAGAGACATGCAACATTACTCTTGAGTTTTAATGGAGGATCGCTTAATTCTCTGTCCTTAATCAGTTGGTCGATAACCCCTTTGTTGTTCAGCTACACGTGACGGCTCACTGTTACTCTCGTACGCTTATTGGTATAGGATGCTTTATATCAGCCTATTGATCGGATTTATGCCTCCTTTATTGAGAAGGACATAAAAGCCATGTCATTACACAATACAATTTCAAGGTGGAAGTCGTCTGTTGACAGTGATGTACTGCACCATTGTTCACTTTTAATCTTGTGCACCCAAACTCAAGTTTATCATCTCTCTGCGACATCAAAGCGTATACTCTTGTATAGCATGCCTGTGTCTCTGTCTGTGTGTGTGTGCGCATGTGTGTGTGTGTGTGTGTAACCAAAATAAACGTTTTCTCTTAGGTATTTAATGGTGAGGCAGAATACACATTATTTTGTGTTTATACAGTGTTTATTGGAACGACGGGGAGCGGGAAGGACAGGAACCAGGCACAGGTTTGTGATTAAATATGTTTTTAATAAGGAGTACACTCACCGACAGCAAACGGGAAATAATAACCGACAAAGTATAAAAGACAAACCCCTACCTAAATACCTGCACCGAACCCACAGGTGCAAACAACAAACCAACGTGAACACCGCGGCCCTGAACGTTACATTTATACAATTTCATTTAATTCACATTTCCCGATAAAATGGGGAGGTTTTAAAATACATAAAATAGTGTATTCTTATACACATCCACTTTAATAAATAAACATCCTATTATATACAGTGCCAATAATACCAGTAACAACATCAGACTATGAGCTGTCTTTATTGACTCCAAAGCGGATGCAACCGTCTGGGTTACTCAGATATTCTCTACAGCCCTTCGCTGTAAATACACAGATATTTTTGTCTATGTCTGACTCATCAGCAGATACAATAGAGATATTATAGCCAATATTAGGTTTGACAGAGTCCTCCTTTCCTTCCCAAATATGACGGTACGATACCTTTCCAGTGTTCCGGCCATTCCCCATTGTCCCATTCCCTTTGCCCACAGGAAGTGATGTCACAGACAGGAAGTGAAGCCAATGTGATGGGCACGCAGGAAGACCTAGGCCTCGTCACTGGATATATTCGTCTCTTTAGTTGTTTATTTGGTAGTTAAGAGGAAATGTGTGAAGCAGCATAAGTATTTATAGTAAGTGCTTCCATTCA
>JAODLL010000019.1:584518-618717 GCA_026546735.1 Forbesichthys agassizii | reverse complement strand
AACCCCCCCCCCCCCCCCCCCCCTTCCCCCCCCCGTAAGGTATAGCATGTCCTGTAGAGCAGCACTTGCCAACTTTAGCACACTTAAGGTTAAAGTGTTTATCAAAAGATGATTGTGTTGTCCGTATTATTATTATTATTATTATTATTATTAAAGCTGCATAGGGTTAAACTTTTATTATAAAAACATTGCTATTAGTATTGATATATTTTTTCCAATCGGAATGAAACCCAGCAGAAGATAATTGACAGATACAGTACAAAGCCCCCCCCCTCTAACTTTTCCAACTTTCTTAATTTCTGGTTAGGACACAACAGCATAGTAGGTTATTATAGGTCAGTTGTCGAAGTTTCAATAAATGTATAAATGGCACAAATAATATAAATAGTATAAATACATATATATATACATTGTATTATGTGTTAGTATTGTTTTGGTAGTCCGGGGATACCATCTGAATATCAGCTACTCTATTGTTGATGTCGTTGTGTTGTTGATGTGACAGTTGCTCGTGGTATATGTCACGCCCGAAAGAGTGACAGTGATGGCCGCAGCTTGGAAAAAAACGCCCGGCGAGGAAAAAACGCTCAGCCTCACGCCACGCTCCTGGCGTTTTTAGAAGCCTGGACAAATACGGCGCTTCCATTGGAATCAATTGAAAAATAACGCTGGCGTGACAAAAAAAACAAAAAAAAACACTTTGGTGGACACGGGGCTTAATTTGTGCACTAGAGTTGCTTTCGGCCTTACTGCCATTTTCAAAGTTAAACCTCAAATGATTTCTACATCTACAATAGAGACGCATTAAAGGTCGACGGAAGGTCAATAGAATGATAGCTTTTAAAGTTATGCCTACCAATTTCTGCTGTGCAATATACCGAACATTATTAAAGGTCATACATACAATATTTTAAACATTAATATAGCAGTAAACAACTATTTTCTGTGTGTAATACGACCTCTTGTATTATTTGTTTTCATAGCTGGTCTGGACACATCTGTGTGTGTGTTTTTTTGGTATGAAATGCTGGTGCTTAGTGTGCCATCTAGTGGCAGGAAAATGAATACGCCCTTTAATCGAGGTCTCGTACCATAACAGGTTTGCACATCTGATAATTCCTGTAAAAGGATCATACCTTTGTCATTTCTTATTTATGTAATGCCAAAAATATGGTCCCAGGGCTATCCTTTTTCTGTCTGTAATTGCAAAACCTGAGAACCACAAGGATTTATCAGGTTGACCCATCACACAAAGACAATGAACAGCAGACAATATTGGTGTCCGACTGGGAAAATTAAGGGCAGGCACACCCGCTGATCCTCAGAGCAAGCTCGAAAAGACGGACTCATGTTACAGTTGTGGGACCCATTACTCTTGCCTGTATCAGCGCTCTGTGTGCAACTGTATCTTTCAAAGGCGCTCTAGAATGTGTGTTCATCTCAGGGATTAGTGCATGTCACTGCCGAACTTCTCATTATGTGTCTGGATTGTTTTGCCTGACCTCGGCTTCAGGTTTCAGACGGTACAGAGCACTATACCAGCCCTATCTGAAATGACAGCATAGCAAGGCAAAGTAGTTTCAGCCTGTCTCGGGTAAATACTGCCACAGAATTATCCCTTTGCATAGAGACTTGGTGATAAAATGGCTATGCTGAACTCTCCCCTTTTTTTTGTTAGTGTTTGCCCGGGGCTACAGTTAATGGTTTACTGACTCCACGAAATGCCCCGAGGCTCCAGGTAGTCTCACAATGACAAGCAGCTCTCATTAACTCCTATAACTCTTGGGGAGACATAAGTCATATATACAGAGAGAAAATGCACCGGGCCGACAAAACACTTTTGGGTAAAAAAAAAAAAAAAAGCCCTTAAAATATTATCAAATATTTATCAATTCTTCTTTATTTTATTTATTTTTTATAATTTTTTGGATTTTGACAGCAACTTTTTGAGAAAGGCTGGTCCTACAATTCATACCACAGACATTTCCTATGTGTTTGTTTTTGGATTCCTATTCACTTTACGGGAATAAAGGAACCGGAATATTGAATTGAAATGTTATTTAATACCTGATCAAATCAAAACAGCCCATTTTATTAGCTAAAATACTACTTGTAAGCTAGGCTAACCTGCTTAATGGACATCTCCAACTTCTTTATCATTGGTTCTTTTTCATTATATGTAGTTTGCGGAAAAAGTTCTCACAATGGGCTGCCCAAATACAACTTGGTATAGATAGAGAAATATTTTAATGTCTGTTAAAAAAATTTTTTGAATGCATAAGGCCACAGTATGGAAAGCTGCTTTCACATAGGACAGGAGCAAATGTATTAATTTAAATGTAGAATTTAGTGAATTTGAATGTCTTTCCACAGCTGTAAATGGACCACATTTATAAAGCGCTTTTATAACCTTCACTGTACAATATTTTGCCTCACATTCACCCATTCACACACCGCTGGTGGTATCTAGACGCCACCTGATCACCGGGAGCAGTATCGGGTTAGGTGTCTTGCTCAGGGACACCTCAACACTTAGTGAGGCGTTAACGGGGTTCGAACCAGCGACTTCTACTGGACTACCTGTCTCTACCTACTGCGCCACTGTCTTACCAGAGACAAGGTGAAAGGTTGTGTCATTGTAAATCTGCAGTCTTCTACGGTCAAGGACCTGATTATTGTTATTTGAGTATCCAGAGCTATATAATACCACTTCTCAAACATACAATGATGACCATAAATTATAAGCTTTTGACGTGGCAAGGTATATATGGTTGCTTGGGACTTTTGGGTAGATAGGCATACTTATAAATGAGGAGAAGTCGGTCACTGTCTGTGTTTTCTGCTGCCTTAAGACTGACATTTCTGATTGTCCTTTAGTGCCATTTATTTAAACTCGTTTTTTTTTTTTATGGCACTTGAAAAATATTTTAAATATAAAAAGCTGTTTGCTTATTCCCCCTTTGACAACTATGACCTGAAGTTTTCACGTCTAGAATATTTGTGCCTTCAGAAGGACACAGCCATGATATTACTGATAGTTAAATATAAATCGTAAAGTGAAACACGACTTGAGGACATGTCACAATCAGCTTTTCCATTTTTGCTTCTTTGAACATATTTGCTTCATAGGGTTTATGCTTCTGGGCTTCACTTCTAAACCCGAACCAAACTACTCGACAGTAATAAAGAATTATAGGATTTTAAGATGACAATTTATGTATTGACACGGTGTCAGTCAGTGGAAACCATAGACACACTGGAATAGACAACTAAATTAACAGTGCAAATATGGCCCATTAAAATTCAGCGTCAAATGCTTCTTTGACTTGTGTTCAAATCTTCCATTTTGATAAGTGCAAAGCATTAGCGCCAATGCAAGCATTTAGATGCTGTCAAGAGAAAATGCTGACATCTGTGTTAAAGAAAAATATGACAAACCACAGAACCAGATGTTGTCACACTATCCTCAAATATTTGTAATACTGATTTTCAATGTAGATATTGGTGTAATTTCGTATGAACACCCTGGCAGACTTTCTGTGGATATGAAACAGAAACCAACATTTTTTTTTGCCACATATTCCCATGGACATGGGAAGACTTAAACACTTATATTCCAATTAGTGCATGCTTGTTATTTTTCACGCAAGAACATAACTATAGTATAGTATCAATATACTATTTTTGGTGCAAACGTCAAATGGAAATGACAATATTTACAGTATAAACACATGCTTGGGTTTTGAACCAGCATCTGTAGCGCCTCTACACTCATAACAACAAAAACCTATTTGTGAGTACCAAAGCAAGTCTCGCCACTCGCAGCCATCTTTGAAATGCCCCAGGAAGTTATTTTGGAAGATATATAGGCGAGTGGCTTACATCAATGCAACCACACGATCGGTTAAATAGGTTGGCAGTTATAAAGCAGACGATGGGCTGCTTTTTGGATTATGTTATGTGTTATTATTTGGATATGTTCCTCCAACTGCCATACATTATTTCAATTCTCCCATTCAAAATTCTATATGGTGTCTCTGGTATTATTACCCCTTGCCATCTATCTCCCCCTGAAGCCTCCAAAGATGTATTCTTAGTCAAACATGCACAGTATAATTGGGGTTTGGAACGAGCCTTGCTCCCCCTTCTGTTTGCCCCCTGCGCTTGTGCTTGTTAAGACTGTAGAAAGATTAGGGAAAACAGCACACCACCAGTTCCAGGCCTTGGGGCAACAGGGTATGCTCTAAAACTGGATAATCTCCATATCAGCGTGTACATTTAGCTCTAGCGATGTGAGTGTTTTATAAGCAGCTCCTTAGGTTATTATGAAGCTTTTCAGACTCTAGAGGATAAACTCATTCTGGCACCTGTGTAATTTACAAACGACACATAATTCTAGCCAGTACCGATAACTGTGGCGTGGAGAAAAGGTATTTGTGTGCAGCTGGATACATACAAACCTCTGACACAGCCCTATACTGAAGGTGTATATATACGACCATGTTCTTAATAGCATCTTGTGTAATATACCCCCTGTCTTATTTGCAGGGATCGTGGTAAAAGCATGGGCAAAGGTTGTATTTAATTGAGGGACACCGATGAAAACGCACAGCTCACACCATCTTGTGTTACCATCCGATTTCGCTGAGAAATATCTTGACGACAGCTGGTGTTGGGGAGGAGTTAAAACGCAGATAAATAGAACGATTTGGAGGCATTCACACTACAGTATGTGTAGGTGGGCATGTATCCTTGCTTGGATTGCCAAGTCTGCTGTCGGACCGGTCCAGAACAATAATCCCTTTAGGGTTGTGTTTTGTCGTATGACTGTACATGGTAAATGGACTGCATTTATATAGCGCTTTTATCCAAAGCAGTTTTTTTGCCTCATATTCACCCATACATTCACCCATTCTTTCACACACACACACACACACACACACACACACACACACACACACACACACACATTAATTCATACACCGTTGGTGATTGCTGTGATGATAGACCATCTTGCTCCCACTGTATGCGTGATACCTCTATCAAACGCAAAACACACTCAATCTAACCTGTAAGTGAAGTGGGTGTCACTTTAGAGAGGATGGCAGTCGCATACAAGAATTTGGATGGTCTCAGGCCGACAAAATACACTGGAAAATGTAACTTTGCAATTAGCAAGCGCAGGCCTGTCACATTGTCAAATGCCCTCACGCTCTGTCTCTGCGATAATTGTCACAGCCCCCCTCTTTCATTACAATCTGTCAGAGTCAACCACATTCATTAGGAATTCTTATCTCCTTGCGTACTTTAACATTTGCCAGATGGTGCGTTGGTATCAAAAGCTAATAATGATGTAGTAAGGAAATTAAGACTTTATCAAAAGCTACTTAAGCCTAGAAAAATGGGGGTGGTGGATCCAAATACATTGATGCATCGATGGAGCCCTCATATTCTGTGAATTATAAAAGGTGCAACCATCTACACTCAGCCATGGACCAAACATAAGTTCTGTTTGTAAAACAATCCTTCTAAATGTATATAATCTGTTTTACTCACTCTTATAATTTGCTTTGTTAAGTGCTATTGTCACTATGGCTTGCAATAAATTGAATAACTTCATGCAACAGTTTTATGAAGTCCTGACAGTGACCATGGAATATGTGTAGACTATCATGAACATCTCACTAGAATGTAGCTTTGTGATTGTTTTGCAAATAACAACTACATACTTTACCGCCATGATGTGTTTGTGATATCACCCAGCCCTACATTATGCAAAAGGTTGTAAACTACATGTACTGTAGAGATACTAATTTCCATGAAATATACAAGACCAGTCTAATTGTTCACAAAAACTACAGAACTCACAAAAAAACTGCATAATTCAAGGCATGTTGAGATAACAGGCGAAAGTAACAAGAAAGAAAGCAAAGTGATCTGATGAGACAAATAACATAGTCGTCAGGAATGGACTATTAAGATGGTGGATGTGGTTGTTGTTTTTTTGTTTTCCTCTTGTCTTTAAATAATGCAGCAAATTTAAAGTAATTGTGCCTGGCAGCAGTCTTACAACATTGATTCAAATGAATAAAGGTCAGGCTAGTGGAAGGCAGATTAGTCCCCATCGTATAACATGCATAACATGCTGGGAAAATGGTTCCAACAGTGTCTGCTGCCAGTTTTTCCTCTTCCAGAACCCCACACAGCTTCTAATGGGGTGGAAAGCTGTTGGGGACATACAGTATGACTATATTTAAATATTATCTTTAGAGTGTGGCCACACAGTTGGACATTTGGTTATTCAATATTCTGTTAACCTGACATGCCAGATTCATTTTTGTCACAAGTCCACTATTGGTAAAGGGCAGGCACTTAAAAAAAAATACTTGGCAGTTGATTGGATGAACCATCTGGTCGTTATTTCTGTCGGCACACCTAAACCACGCCCATATAGCTATCAACACGACATTGATTGGTAAGTTCAGCTGCTTCTCTGACACATTCAAAATGATTCCCAGGCTTTCCAGACTGATTCTCGTGGCGAAATTAAACTGAAGCTTGCGAGATTGGGAAGGTCCCTGAAGCTGGTACCGTATGGGTACCCTTACAGAACAAACACATACATTTTCAAATAAAATGTGTTAACAACTTTGATTTAAATCACACTTTCAAACAAGTGAACAGATTCACTTTAAACTGTTTTTTCTTGCAGCAACATTTAGCCTTGCAGCCATCAATGAGACAGGCAATTGAGGCAATCACCTTTCATCTCCTGGTCTCTGATTGATTGTGTGCTCTGCTACCAAGTTAGAATACTTTCCATGTGTTACTTGTGTGAGTTGCTATTCGGCACATAACCCATGTCATTCTTCTATCAATTTATTTTTCCGTTTTCTGTTTTAAGCACTTGAAACACACATTCAAGGGTTACAGTTGATTACGCACATTCAGAATGTGATAGATACATGTCCTGAGCAGTGTCTTCTGGGTAATTTACTGATGATGTGAGTCTATGTCAAGTCCCCAGGTGTGGGAAGTGAGACGTGCTCTCTGTCTGGCATGGTGGTCAACACTGGTACTGCAGCCAATGTATGAACTTTCCTATTGATTGCCATTACAACACATGCATCTCTAAAATGATTATAAACCTTTCTTGAACAACGCACTCATTATCAAATTATTATTCTGTATAACTAAATTTGAGTTTGAACTTTTCTGGTCACCAAATGCTTGATGTGCGAGTTTGAGTGTGGATATGAGTTAGGAACAGAAGACACTAATGTGCGTTCTAAGAATCAAAACACATGGAAGTCTGGCGGATGTTGGTGGAAGCATTCGTTCATATGCGCTTTAAAGCATTTTTTGTTTAAATACATGTTTACCATTTTAAATGCCAAATCCAAATGTTATAAATTAATACATCCATGGTCTATGTTGCGTCTTTGCCTACAAGCCCACCTGTCCCAGACATAAAGCCAGACCTTTGGTTACCTGTTTCAAGTGTTGTAATCAATACCATATAGCAATATTTGCCAGGCCAAATCAAGTCTAAGGCAAGACCAAGATCAGTACAGAATGAGTTTTGAGTCAAGGTCAAGACCACAATGGTCCAAAAATGTAACGTAGACCAAGATCAGTTCAATTAGGAGCGACTAGAGCAGGGCTATTCAACTCCGGTCCTGGAGTGCCTCTGCCCTGCATGTTTTAGAACTCTCCCTGCACCAACACCCCTGATTCAAATGACTGGGTTGTTACAAACCTGGTAACGACCAGTGTGACTAATCTTGTTACTGTAACTAGGTTGAACAAAACAGCATAGAAATCTAATAAGCTATTAAGCATCATAAGGGGTTAAGCATTTTGTGCAAGGATACATGCAGGGACAGCCCTAACCAAGGTTGCTTGGTTGGTTTATATCCCAGCTGCAAGTACTCCATTCACATGATACAGTTCTTCTTCTTCCTTTTCCTGCCGTTCAACGGCAGTTGGCATCCGGCTCATTGGTGCATTACCGCCACCTCCTGCTCCGGAGTGTGAATCAGACAGCCAACTTACAGACTAACTGATACAGTTATAAAATAATACACATTATCCCACAGAATTCCCATTCCCGGTCCTAACAACTTCACATTGATCACACCTAAGATCACTCATGTGAGTGGTAACTCACTGTTGAAACATTACAGCGCTAACACTTACTGCATCCTGCCGCCAGCCACCCATATATACAGTATGTGACACCGTTTGGTTTCCTCTGCAGCCTTCAGACAGGGTGCAGCAGATTACACCTAATAAAGGCTCCAAGGATAATGGCGTGAGTAATGGATGAAAATCTAACTGTGAACAAACATAGACATCTGGGTCTGATCTCAATAAGGCCCGAGGAGTATGAATAATTGCCAGAGTAACCCAGGTAAACTATTGCAGCTGTGAGATAATTGTGGGGATTGGATGGTTCTGAAAATAACTTTAAGATTTGCAGAAATTGATTTACTGTATGAAAGGCGGATAGATGTTTTTTTTCTACCATTTTTTTCAATAACTTACTACTTTATATAATGCACTTTCTATTTTATTTTTGATACACAGCCTATTTACAGTAGTTAAGGCAAATAAAATAATGTGGGCCAGAGCCATGGAAAGAGATAGTTGCGCCAACTGAAGTTCTATATATTCGGTCACATGGTTCATGGAGAGGCAAAACCGTTCCAGGAAGTGCTTGGTGGGCAATTTGAATTGAGAAATTCCAATATTACTACATTTTTTGGTAATTAGTAGTGAACAAATGCACAGATTTACATTTACAATATAATGTATAGGGTACTTTTAGTATTTGCGACTAACAAGGGAACTATTTTAAGGCTCCAGAATCTGCCATTGTTGTGAAAAACCCCTTCCATTGGAGTGAACCGAGATGACGCGACTCTCTCTCTCTATGGCTCTGATGTGGACACAGTTTAGAAGCATATTCAAAGCCAAAACCTTATGGGGGCTATGGGGGATGATCTTCAGACATTTACATGTATCGTAAGCATTCTCAGTAATTGTATAAAATGCGTTTCTCTAAAGTGATTTGACATATATGGCGTAATTCATGGGTAGATATACTGACTAATTGGTTGTTTATAAAGAAGGTTAAGGAATTTAAAAGGATTTCTTTTCTCCTCCAGAGATAGGTTCGCGAGCCAAAGATAATTAGCGTGTTGCTGATTGTTAAGAAAGCAAACACACACTACTAAGGCAAATAGACAGCAGGAAAGATGCCAAGTAGCCTTTATGAGTTCCAGTTAAGGTACAACAAGCTGACACTGATTGCGTAAAACTTAAAGAGGCAGCCAGCAGTCCAAATTATGCAACTATGTTAAGCAACAACAACAAAGACTGAGACATAATTGATGGTTGAATTGAATATGGTGTATGGGATCATCTTAATTATTTGCTTCTTCGTGATGTGAAAGGTTTTTTTTTAGGAAGAAAGTATCTTCAACATGTGTTCAAGTCTCCTCTACCCATTGCAAAGCTACTTTTACTGTCAAGGATTTTGTCTACTTGAGTATTTAATTCTGGGCCATTAGAGTTTTATTGTACTTTAACCATTTGCCATTCATTACACAGCAGTGCTTCTGTTGCTATTCATTGTTAAGTGGAAAGGGGCGTTATTCACAGGTTGTTTTATTTATTTGTTCAGCTGTTTGTGTGTCTATTTTATTTTAATTCCGATTTTATGAATGTTTATGAGATAAGTGAAGAATTCTTCAATTCAGTTTTGTATTATTTAACGTAAATCTTCCACGCTTAAATTTTCCGTTTGTATGTTAATGGGGTAGTTGAAATATATTCGTCAAGCATCCGTTAACCGCTTATTTGGCTGTTGCAGGCAGCTGTTTGGGGACGCTCGCCGTGTGAGCTTCTGTGACACTGAGATGGAAACATGTCGAGCGTCCGGATGTCCTACTAGCCTCATTCTCCCTGCTACTGTTGTCAATTTGTCAATGTATCGTGCACTAGTGGGCACAGTTTGAACCACCATTAGGACATGTGCCTCCATCCATCATAGCCAAGTCATATTCTGCCTTGTCAGGGGAAACTAAATGGGGCTTTTGAAGAAATGTAAACACCTCTCAATGGACAATCAGAGAAACCATCTCAACACTTGAGCTGAAGAGCTAAAAGTGCAGACCTGGGACCTACTGCACCAGTGTTAATGTCTTCTGTGTTGTATGGACACACTAATAACACTGTGTGTGTGAATGTGGGTGTGTGGGTGTCTATTTAGAGGGAGGGGAAATAGGTTTGCCTAGTTTTACTTGTTTTATTTCAAACTTATGTTTTTAATTTTTTTTATTTTATATTCACAAATCTAGATTCTATCTAGATGTTCAAAGTGACATGATGGGAGATTGTTGATATTTGAAATCCAAACAAATACATCTCTCCTTTCAACGCCTCCCTCAGAAGCTCAGCCAAAAGTCCTTATAGACGGTTTTAACAAACCGTCCACGCATCGCCACGGTTATGCGCCTGGCCAATGATCAACTTCTGCTCTGTGTAAAGTAAGGAATGTATCTGTGCGCTATTAAAATCCAATTAAGTTATTGTCTAAAAGGTCATGTAATCTAGTGCAGTAGGCTACATAGGCAAGCCAAGAAGTCAAATGCAATACAAAATACCGTAGACCTACTGTACGTATACAGTTAATTGTGAGATAAGCGGTAGATAAATGCAGGGAATAAATAAACAAAAATCCTACCAAATTAGGCCTATGCTATTTTTTGAATGTTTTTTTTCAATTCCTGATATAGACATATAGACATATTTAGACATTTTTGACAGTGTGGCTGTTAGGCTACAACATCACTAATTCCAGGTGTACCAAAGCAATTTTCACTTTAGGTTAGGCCCGTCGTCGTCATTAGCATACTATTTACTTTGAGTCATATCATTGTTAGCTTATATAAAATACTGACATGTAAATTTGAATGTCCAAAATTTGTTCAGGTAACTGTTGTTTTTTTGGATTGGTATCGCCAAGAAATTACTGACTAGACATCCTTCTAACTCGCTATTTAATGTCATATATTTAAACTGATACATTTTGTTCATTAAAAACTTCTGTAGACTACTATGACTCTGTTGTTATCAAAGGTTTTTGGAGGTCTGTCGGAAGTTACGTCTGGCCAGAAAGTTCGTGCATCGTTTGTTAATGTTGAAACTTCCAAAAACCTTCTAGTTTGGATATGTGCCTCCAACTGCCATATTTGCATTTCAGAATTCTCCCATAGAGTTCCATTCAAAATTCGAAAATTGGCCTGCCTCCTCTGGCATACTGTAGTGTTGCCAGCCGCACCACTTTGTTTGCCCATTACAGAGCTAAGGCTGTGTCAGCTCAGGACACAACCAGAGCTGAATATGACAAAACGTGTATTGGATTAAAATCGCTAACTTGCACCTTTAAGTGCAGATTCTTACCCATGGGCTAGATTAGCTTAATTTGTGCTACACTGGTATACATTATACAGCCCTTGGTAAATTAGCTAGCTTTTAATTAAAATGAAGGGGAAAAAAAAAAATAGGGTATTTACATCCTGTTAATTAATCCAATGTCAATCATGCTGAATATATAGATTTCTCTTCTATAATTCATCTAAATCTGTATTGCTAAATCTGCAGATCTAAGTTTGTACTAATAGGATGCAGTAGTGGCAAATGAATATGGAATTTATTTAGCATTAGCCTGGTTAAAACCGTCCGCCTCTATGATCTGATTGGCTGAAGGTGGTCCAATCACCTCATTTAAGATGTATTTGAAAATCACTGTCCATTTGTTGTTTATTATTAATATTTGTACATTAAGTATTCCAATCACCTGCTAAGTAATTGACTAACACATATTGGCACCTGTTATTTATATCCTCGCGAGACTATCTTGATCTCGCAAGTTTCAGTTTGACTTTTCCGCGTGAATCCGTCTGGAGAGCTTGAAATCTTTGCGAGTAACAACTGAACTGAACAATCAGTATCGTACTGATAGCTGCGGGCATGGTTTAGGTGTGACACCAGCTAAAGTTACTTGAAAACTAAACAATGACAGATGGTTCATCCAATCAACTGCCTATACTGCAAGTATTGTTTTAAAGTGCCTGCCCTTTTCAGACAGTTTCGATAGACTTCTTCCCAGATGTACGGTCAACAACAATCTATGCGGCATGTCAGGTAAATTATTCTAGTGTCTACGGCAGAAATTCGAAAGTATAATTGTAAATACTAAGCAAAAACCTACATTCAAACAACAATATGGCACTAATAACAATAACAATCTAGACTATCTATGTGTGTTCATGTCTTTTTTTCCTTTTTTTTTTAATGTATAAAGCAATGGTTTGAAAATCTGCACACACAAACACAATGTGGCCATTACATGATGATAGCACCAAACTTGTGTTTTAATCTGTTTTTATTTTTGTCAAACTGTAAATACTAGAAATTCAATTATATAGGAAGTAGGAACGTTTTAATCGTAAAGGGATATACAGTATAACTTTTGTTTCTTCAATACCTCAATATTAATTCCTCTTGATTTACATCAGCAAATAATTATTTGTTGATGATACGAGATATTCTGGAAACAATTGTTTTTTTAAATGTTTGATTTTGATAAATTAGCCAATTTTTCGTTGTGGCGTGTGTGTGTAGCAGGACAAATATATGCAATGCTGCCTGCATGGGGCCAGGTGTGACTATGGTGCTACTGCCTTTAACATCCATAGCCACACCCAGGAGAGTTGCTATCTTCCAGTTCATCCTCGCCGGCATATTAACGACCAAACTTTCAGCCGTCCGTAGTCCCAGCGCCCCTCAGTCAGAGAAACTACATGAAAACACACTATTACACTGCTCAAATGCCTACATTCTAATTTCCCATAATCCCTTGCGCCTCTCAATGCAATATTAACGACCACCTGTTTGGTTCGCTACAATAGGTTCTATCTGCCAGTAGTTCATCATAGGACACTATTTGGTCTGACATGTTTTGGCCACAAGCACATAAGCCTGGCCACACAGGTTCTCGCATTAACGTGATCTTGCAAATCCTGCTACAACGGTTAATGTAAGGTTAGTCATTTTTATAGAATGCTTGCTAACTTCGAGCTCAAATAAAAAAAAACAACATCAGAAGCTCCCCACGTTGTGAGCAGTGTTCGCCACTTTATGTTCCAACAGTGTTTATGTATTAGTGTATTAGTTTACAATTAGCTTACATACCTTAAGGGATCATTTTGAGCCTTGAATGTTCAATCAAAACAAACACTCATTCTTGAACTTGTGAGTTTCTTTTCAAAGCATTGAGCATTACGCAGTATGAGCATTACGTAATGTTGGCCAGTGTTAGGAAAAAGCATTATTCAACTTACTGGTAATGTGATGAATTCTTTTCAAATATCTCAAAGTTACATAAAACACACTCTAACCCAGACTAAGTAGTCAAAAACAACTCTCTTAGACAAATGTCCTGCTTTATTTAACCCATACTGTAAGTGTCACTGTTGGCTACAACCAGGCACAGTATTCTGGAAGACCAAAACTGTATAAATAATAGGCTTGATGATGACAATGCCTTTTAAAGGTACAGTATGCTATTGCAAGCTAATTGTAAGATAATACACTTTTTGTCAACCAAATGCATCCCTAAATAGGAACGTAAATAATGTGGTGACCACTGCTCACAACTACAATGCCACTTTGCTTCGCAATGCGTTTCAATGTGTCTGTGTTGGGGGGGATGTTTTGTCTTTATGTGAGCTCGAAGTTAGCAAAAATTCTTTGTCTAACTGTTTTTAAATAACAGTCAGGTCATATCCCAAATCGGATCTTGACCACTGGCCAACTATACCACTGTGTGTGGGGGAAAAAAGAAAATGCTCTAATGATTTGGAGCACACGTCTGTCAAACTTTTTTGTGAGCGCAGAAAGAATTTGAAGTGGATGCATCAAATGAGATAGGGCCACATGTGTTTTGGTGAAAGGATTCCTCAGTAGTGGGCAGTATGAGGAGGAAACCAATTTCACCCTGATCACTGAGAGCACTTGTGTTGATTAGGTCAAAAGCTTACTCTTGAGGTCAGTGGAAGCCATTATATCATGCTTAATGTCTGGCGCTGTTGGGGAGTTCTTGCACGGCATATAACCCAGTTGTTCTGTATATTTTTGTTTATTAATTGATATTTTACTTCTCACTGCAGCAGTTGGGATTTTGCACACATTTTTGTTAACTGTGCTTAAAGAAACAATCGATGTGTCCATTACAGTTTGATATTGTGAAATTAACACAAAAAACCCCTAAATATTCAAACGTTTATCAACTAAACAAACCGTACATGACTATTAAGCCTCATGCACATGCACTGCTGAAGCAGGCCCAAGTCTCGCTCTAATTGGACCATACCAACAGATTGTCATACTAGACATGATGGCAAAATGGCTGCCGGCCAGGGGCCTCCCCTATATTTGATTAGCCCAGAACAAATCAGACAAAATGCACATCATCGATTAGGCGGTGGACGGTTGGGAAAAATGACAAACTGAAACCCAGGACTAAGAAAGGGAGATTAGTGAAATATGATGTAAGGGTCAGTTGGTCAGTTGGTTGGACTTTTCACAGAGATGCAACCAGGTTTTTTTTTTTTTTTGGAAACTTCTCTATTCTATTCTCTACCCCTCCCCTTTTTCCAACATAAACCGTAACAAAAACAGCACTATAGTATAGCACAATAGAAGGGTGTTCCGCAAATAACAAAATAATAATAATAATAATAATTATTATTATTAATATTATTATTAATATTAATAATAAATAGAAAACACACTACAATAGAGACTGTGGCTACAGTATTACATAAAAGAAAGTACATGAAAGCACAATCACACTTTTAATCCAGCCATATTTCCTCTTCTCATTTACATAAATTGCTATGAAGTGAATTCAATTCAATGTGAAAGTAATTACTATCTATTATATTCAAATAAGATGTAGTAAACCTCTGGCCATACTAATCAAATCTTCTTTTATTCCAAATGGGGACTCTAGATGGGTCTCTGTTTCCTTTCATATTTGATGCTTATTATCTCATTTTCTTTTGAAGCCCTTGATTATTCCCACTCTGAAAATGGACAATAATTACTGCCCCGCTGCTTACAAAGGTCTGTAGAATAGAATAATAAGAGAAGTCTTTTTCAATGAACAATCAACAAAGGAGTAAATTAATCATTATTTTGTGATTACATTTCTTGTCTTGTCCATGAGACTACTTCTCACACAATTCAAATGTATTCCCGCCATCCCAATTACAATGAACCTTACATGGTGATTCTGAAAAATTATGTGAACAACTAGCATAAAAATAATTGTGCCTTCAACACTCGCGCACACACACACACACACACACACACACACACACGCCTTGAGGAGTCTTTGCCGGAAAGTCTTTGATGTGAATCGGCGCGTGAAAGACGGGTCCGCCCAGCCTGGGGTGGTACTCAAATGTGTACTCTTTAATCGTGTGTTTCATGCCAGGTGTGTGAAGGCTGAAGAGGCTTTCGTGATCTGTCATCCGCTGTTTTTGTTCTTGCCGTTATTACACGAGGAAAGGTTCCCTTTAAGATGCTCTTAACACTGTGGTTCGCATATGTTTTGACCTGGAAAGGGCTTAATTTATCGCCACGTTAATAGTGTGCATTACAGCATGAAAATATACAGTACAGACGATTGTAGGCCTTGAAACCACTACGCACAGTATTAAAGCAACATGCACTTTGTGTTTAAAATTGTGGTTCACATAACATAATAACATAATCAAGTAGAGTCGAGTTAAAAAATAATCAAACAAGATAATAAAAATAAATGAAAATCATTTCACAGCCACTCCTGAACATGAGCTGTAGGGGTCGAGTGTGAAACAACGGGCTCTGTGGAAATAGCCTGTCCAGAATGCTATAGAGGTACAGGGATAAGCGGAAAAGCCAAGACAGTTGTTGCTGCAATACGTTGATAAACCCTGGGATTGCAATGTGCGATCACCATCAGGTGGATGAGACTCAAAGGCCATTTTGCTGAAAAGTAAAGTCCTGCAGAGAGGCCTGCTTCTAACAAGAAGAACAACAATTGTCTAAACCAGTTGTTCTCAAAAAAGGGGTCGCGAGACACTGCGGAAGGGGTCACAAGGTGATTTTCAGTAATGAAATAACATTTTAAAATGATTTAGAAATAGCATGTTTTAGTCATACATGTTTGTTGTAGTCTGGTTTATATATTACTTGATGTATTCTGCTACTAGCATATAATTTAAACACTAGCAAATAATATTATAGCTGCTAAGCTGCCATTTCTGGGAATAACGAGGATCATGAGTCTGTTTTTTTGGGGCGTCGCGAGCTAACAGATTTAAGGGTTCACATTTGATTACATGATATCATTTTTAAGAAATACTTTATGCCCTTGCTGTTGGGTAAAGAATTACATTTTGACTTGCAGCAAGATCGCAGGTCAAAACAGAATGTAAACCAATACACGTCAGTCTTAGGTTTTAAGCTCTTTTCACACTGATCACACTGCCATGAAAATACAACATTTCTGACATGACATTTCACGCTTCTCCGTAAATCTTCGGAGAACACAATGACAGAAGGGCTTTGAGTTTACTGTACCTTCCTCCAAGACTTTAAGCAGGTATGCATGATGTAAAATTAGTTTTATATTGAGAGTTGAACATTCAGTTTGATTTCTTTTCTGAATTTAATCTCAAATATAGAAATAACTTTACCCATTAGTGGGATAGGAGAATGTTGAATGCAATTACTTTCCTAGTTTGCGAGGAATTTCAGATACAGGCAACTCATTAGGAAACGTGTTTATAATCTAATAATTTCATCTGAATGCGTGTGAAAAACTTAAACCATGCTTCCGGAAGGGAGCCTTTCTTATAGTTACTGTAACCATGGGAAGGAAGGCAGACTATTTTGTTTAAGAATGATCCGTAAAAATAAATGTTTGACCACGTGTGTCTTATAAACGCATGAGAAAATATAAGAAAATCATCATAATAATTAGAGCCTAATGGGTCAAATGCTCCGCCACACATTTTGCACCGCATGTTGTCATAAAGTTATCCTATTTCCTTATGAGTTGATTACAATTGGGTCATATCACAGATGCTTTAATTCAAAGTGGAACAATTCCAGGTATTAATGGACAGGTAAAAAGGGTAAGATAACTTGTATATTGGTTTCTATTATTGTACGTCCCAGAAAGGGATTTCTATTAGCCATACGCCTCCTTACTGTACATGCAATAGAAAAAAAGTGTGCCGAATTGCATTTTTGACAGATTGCAGCTGGGTGAGGTTTTGCCCAGTGGTGTGAAAGGTTTCATAAACAAATGTGGTTGTATTTTAGTGAGAATGATTTGGACGGCAAAAATTTGTCCGATGGATAGGGTAGGAAGGGGGACGGCCACCCCTTCACCCCTTCCACTCCAACCCACAAAAATAGCACTCTCCATCCATGAATAGTTTTTACTGTGCCTATATGTGAAAACATAGACCCAACATAATAGGGTCTTTCTTATTACGATATGGAGATAGAATTGGAAGACAAATAGGATTTAAGGGAACGTATTACCACTTGTCCCTCTCTGGATACAAAGGGTTGCCCTCGGCGCTATCACAAAGAAAACAGCTTAGCGGCAGTACATTTGTTTTCCATTCAGCGAGAGGAGCACTTCGTCTCTCCAATCGTTACCTGTCTGCAAATCAGCTGCTCCATTAAAGGTTGGCCTAAAAAGGGAGGCACTGTCTAGGGCTAAATTGCAATTAGCCGACCTGCGAGTGAGGCTGGCACCAGTTAACTTTGGATATTGGAGTGTAAGGGGCTCCGTAATCAGGCTTTGGTCATGTAGAACAATGCATAAAATTAAATTGACATTAATGAATAATTGTGTAATGAAAATGGAGGAGAGTTAATTGCATGTTACATTGAGTGCAATGCCCAGATAACCTTGCGTCTAAAGCTATTCTTAGTCTTGACTGCCGAGCCTCTCGCCGCGGCGCTTCTCGGCGGGAAGTCATTAAAGCCACGGAGTAGATAATGCTGGTGCGCTGAGACCTGGAGTGCCCACAATCTCGCAGAGACTCTTTCTCTTTCACAGGCTTTTTTCCTCTGAGTGGGCAATGTTCAAGTCATTTGTACACAGTCTGAATGAAATTAAAGGTCACCGATGCTAAGCGTCTATGGATGGACGGGGCTTTTAGAGCAAGGTCCACTCACCTACATGGGCTGTCACGGTGGGGTAGAGAATATACGCCTCAGGCAGTCTAAGGAGCAGGGAAAGATTTGTATTTTTTTATACCAGACGAGGCTTGACTGACACCTGCTTAGATTAATTTGTGAATGTATATCTGACATCTACAGTAACCCTAGCTCTACAGTACCCTGCAAAATGATCCCCTAATCAGCTCACAGCATGCTTGCTAATGCCATGCTATCGAAACACTCCTCTCATGTGGGTGATGTAAGCTCTATTCGTCTTATCAGGTTATGTTCATTACAATATTTACACCCTACAATCACTGATGCGTGGCATTTGATTTGACTCTTGAACTTCTTAGATTTACAACATAGTCGGTCCATAGCAGCTTCTAGTGAGAACAAAAAGGTACTCTGGTGGATTTGTTGTTTGCATGTCCTCAAATAAAATGTATTATTATTATTAGTATGCAACATATCTAAATGCATCCTGTAAGAGTCTAGTCGCTTATTTTTTAATTGTATTTGATAACTACTAATTACTAACTAACTACTAAACTACTACTAAATTGTTAGCTAACACCTTGTAGATTAAAAAACTGTTTAATATGATATATATATATATATATATATATATATATATATATATAAAATATCAGTATACTTTGAAATGTAAATGCTCCTCTATAAGGTCACACAGGTGTTTTGAGTTAATTTAGCTGATTGGACCAATTGTCAGCTTGACGTAGGCAGAGTTATGTTGCATATTTTCTGATGTGAGGACTACAACTTATTCCCAGGCATAGCAAAATTGAGAAGGGGGGTCAGTGAGACGTCAATCAAGTGGGGTTTGTATACCGACCCAGTCAGAGGTCAAAGAGGTCTGTCTCAGTCACAATAACTCAAAACACCTGTCTGGGTGCACAGGGGCATGAAGCATATGTAACAAATGGAAACAAGGTGGTGGAATGACAAATTTACACCTTTGGCACTCCTGGGGTTTGATTTACATTAAAATCTACTCTATGGAGAGCTTCCTTGAAAGGTGTAATGCATTTCCTGCCAACCAAATGTGATGTGTTAAATGATAGTAAAAGCTGTAAATTTTAGCTTAATGAAAAATGTGATAGATAATTGAATTGCTCTCACAAATGCTATCACAATTTGCCATGGCCTCAAACATATACAGTAGGCCTAATGTACAACGACATGAACACATGGTCTAAATTATTATTAATGATTTGTGGCCAATGTTTCAAGTTAGTTATTTTATATCTTACGATATGTACTAATTGCCTTTATATTATGATTACAGTAGCTAATGGTTAAGCGTTTTAGAATGTAACACTTTGGCCTGCTAATGTATTAGCATGTACTGTATACCACATATTTTATGTGCCATAGCAGTAGTCATTGAAACGCTATAGCAAATGTGTACAAGGAAACATTCTGTGCGGGTACAGTAATGTTGTTTCTGACACTTGCATTCACGAATACAAAGGCATAAAGACAGATGTGGATTAATAGGTTTAAAACAAGAAGAGAGCTAGAGCAACTAAGTGGTCTGATCCATTAACCTGACAGCTTGGCTCGTGTTAAGGCTGGGTACGACTGGCCTCTAACAAATCACCAGCATGGTTGTGTGTTTTACATGATTAAGTGATCAAGGGAGCATTAAATCAACCTTACCTCGCTTTGCTAACATTGCTTGCAGCAAAAGCTCTTTCCCCCTTATCTATGCATGCTGAAAGCCATTTCTAAACACAATGAAAGTGGCCACTAATTGTTTAAAACACGAGCGTGACTACAGCTATACTGAGATTTATTCATTTGCAGTTTATTTGAATCAAGCCTGAGCTAGCTTGTCTTATTGGTTACAACAAGAAGCCTTAACATTTCATAACAATTTGTAATTTATTTGTGTACTAGATTAAGAAGTACTGCTTATACCGACTCAAGTGATGTATTATTATTTCCTGGCCAATGTAGTCTCCAGCAGAACAATAGGTATTTCGTTCTATAATGCAAAAGGAATTAGGACATGTAATTTGATTGATGTGGTTGCTATCCAAGCCAAATTACCCAGAAGCCAGCAGTGTTTTAGCAATGGCCAAGTGTCAGGGTTGAGTTTACTGTCTGTGGGTGCCTACACAAACACACATTCGCATTTAGTTCTGAATGGCGTGCGAGAGGAGACTGTCCCAGTTCTGTCCAAAACAACACAACCAGTTCTGTCCAAAACAACAATTGTTTTTCTAAATCTGATTTCAACCAAAAGAGGAACTTCTTGATTCCACAAAATGCATACTGTATCTTTAAACAAAAAGGCGGCGTATCAGCTGAGGGATTTCACGGCGATAAGGGTCACAAAACAGCTCAGACATTATGCATGTATGCGCTAGTGAAATACATTCACCTTTTGTAATGATACTAGACTTTTACAGACTGTGTTCCTGTAAACTGCAGCATGGTCATCCTGCCCTGCCCTTATTTTGAAGAGAGCCAGTCGGGAGTAGCCTGGTGTAATACACCAGACCTAAAATTCACTTTGTGAATATGGTCTGGCAATGCTCAATTGGGATGTGTTAACAGTCGTTTCCTCCTACTGGGCGTAGACCTCTGGTTTATTTTGACACTATTGGACAGCGTTTAACAAATCTGCATTGCTACAACTGTTTGTATCGCTTCATCTAGCTCTACCACCGGTTGGAAACACACTTGAAACACAGCTGACTCACTAACTCACCCTGATTGGACCACCAGTGAAGACAATACAAACAGGGTTTCCAGACCCTAATCTCAGTGAAAAATATTGATCCTAGAGCAATAGCCGGGCAGAGCCAGGTTTCTGGGAGGGCTGATCACCCAGAACAGTTGGCATGAGGGAACATAAGAATGAATTAGTTGGTAGATCCTCCCATTTTCTCATTAGCTGTGATTGCTGTTAAAACCCCAGGCTCGTTTTTGGCCATTAGGCAGATAATGAATCATGCCTGGATTTGCTTACACCTGCACAGACAATAACATGCAGGTAGAGGATTATTATCATATAGCTGTGATTTAGTTACAGACAATAAGCAAGGCTAGCTTTTTGTTTACACACAACATAATAGAAAGAGATTATTATTATTATTAGTGATGATAGGCTTCTTTAATACTGCAAAATTGAATGAACTGTCCATTAACATTATTCCTCTGGGAGATGCAGAGGATTCATTATCGTAAATTTGAGTTACTGTACAACACACATACTGTGTAAAAAGGTATAGACATACAATACAGAATGGCACAATAAACATTTAAAATATCCATATTGTCTGTTTCCTTGACCCTAGTTGAGGAAAGTACAGTGTAGCTTGTAAACTATGATGTCACGTGCCATTCAAGTAAGGCAATGTTGTGTTCAGGGCGACAGAGGTGCAGTTGAGTAGAGTGGGGCGACGGGAGTCCAGAAGTCACTGGTTTGAACCGTGATAACTCCTCACAAGGTGCATTTGAGCAAGACAGCTAACGCTAACTGCTCGGGTGGCTCCTTGCATGGCATCACTATGGGTGTGTGAATGGGTGAACGTGAGGCAAAATACTGTACAGACCTTTGAGTGGCCAGATGGTTGGGAATTGTAAATGTAGTCCATTCGTGTTGTAATATGACTACGCCCTCCCTGTTTACCAACGTTATACGTCACACTGTCACTGAAAAGCAACGGCACAGGAACGTTTTTGTAATTCTGGACACAAATCAAGGAGTGCACCTTTAAGTGGGAATCTAGCCAAATCTACACATCAAGTAGAAGTAAAAGCCTAGCGAGGAAGTAGGAAAATGATGAATGAAATAGAGAGATGTTTTGAAGACTCCCCAAAAAGCCTGCAGGCCCCGAGGTTTATTGCGTACGTTTAATGACCTACAGCCCAAATTTAAAATGTCTAAACCTAATCTCACATGAATAAATGGATAACCCCAAACTTATCAAGTTCACTTGTCACTGTCAGCTTATGATGTCTACCTATACAAAATTAATGAGGAGAAGTCCGTGCCTGGAGTGCTTGGCCTCCTGTTTGAGAGTTTGTACAGTTTTCCACATCGACGACACTCGAGGCACCGCTACCTTATACCTGTCTGAAAAGGAGCAATGAATAATTTGATCACATTTTTCATTTCACTCGAGTGCTGAACAAACAGGAATCTGTGATTAACAGTTTTAATTAGGATTCTAACTTGACAAATTCTTGCAGCCTCGCTACGCACCTTAGATAAATAAATCATTGGCATGGGTTCATCAAGCTGCCTTTCTAAGCGCTCCTGGCTGGAGATTGCTTTGGGATTCAACATACTGTGAGTCATCCAACTAGTTCTGTATGTTTCCATCCTCTACTTCTCACTAAATATAGATTGTATTTGACCTAATAACACCTCATTACCACTTAAATGTACTCTCTCGGTTGTTTTCTATCACCATAAAATTCCATCAAAACTCCATCTGAGCTCACTGTTTATATTGATGTTTGAAACTGTGTATTAACATCAAGGGATCAATATTTTTTCCAATGCTGGTTTGTAACATGTATCAACCACAATAGAAATCCCACTAACATTGTTTGAAAAGTGGACCTTTAATTTGTCAGTCCTACTAAAACATCAGTTCAGCATAAATTGCATGCATAACACTTTGAACCGCACATAAAACATTTGGAATTGCTCGGGGACTGTTTGATGTGGGGCTGTTGAGATGATCTCAGTTTGAACACCTAGCTCTCACCGTCATTGATTATTTTGTTTGAGATGAATAATGGGCTGGTCTTCAGGTTATCAGATTGGCTTCCCCTCATCAGGACGTAACAGAGAGACTAATGTGCCCACCCCACATTAAGCAATGTGGCCGTCCCGGGAGACACGAGCCTGAACTTGCACACCTCGTGCTCAAATCCCCCGGCTGACAAAACTCATAACTGTTGCTCTGCATCCCCATGTACTGTCTCAGCAAACTCACCCCCACGGAAAGTGATATCTAAACCTCAGTTGTGGAGCATTAGATTTAAATCTTGATGATATGCATCATAAGTATTGTAATTATAGATCCTCGGCCTCGCCTCCATTATTAATTGTCCAAAGCGTAATGATTTATTGTGGTCCTACAGAATGGTTATTAATTTTCTGCTTGATTATACCTGTGGGCGGGAGCGGCACTGTTCAGAACTGAAGCGTCTGCTGAATGGAAAAGTATTCTTCACATGAAAAGATGTCCTTGGAGAAACAACAACTCATTTTTACATTAATCAAGCATATGTAAAAGTGCCGTTGATTAAGGGCACCGTGAGATGCATTCATTGGGGAAATTTGAAATGAACATTATTTGCATCGCTGTTTATGAATATGATCTACTTTGGTCAGACTGTGAGCCTAACAAACATAACCAAAAAAATTAATAAATTACAAAAAAAACGTTCTAATGCCCCCTAGTCCTGACAAACTCTACGTTTTGCAAGAGCACGTCAAAGAAAACCATGGACCGATGCAGCTCAAAAGTTCAGCAAAATACCTCTGCTGACTGTGGGTGTATCTACATTCTGAAGGAACACCAAAAGAGCGATAGCAGTCCACGTACGCCACAAGCTGCCTTCTCCGAGGCAGGTCTGGCTCTGTCTGAGCTGCATGCGAGAGGCCAAGTTCAGACCTCACCTCCAGAAACACTCTGATCTCAAGGCTCAGTGGAATGCACAGGTGCAGGCACTCCGAAGCTGACAGTCCACGTTGCTAACACTTGATCCGTATGCAAAGGCCCCTAGCAAGCTCCTCTATGGGCTCGTGCTGGGGCCTAATGCAACCGCAGAAAGCAATGAGTCCAGTGGCGACTTTTAGTATTCTAGTAAACCCTAGTAAATCTACACCCCTGTGTGTTACATTATTGTTTTTCATAAAGATGACACATTGGACCTCATACGCAAGGCGTCGTTGTCTAGTTGCATAGTAAGTAAGCCATCTCTTTACAGATTAAAGGTATAGGCAGCTATTGCAAAATAATAGTAAGCTAATACACTTTTTGTCAAATTCCCAAAATATCTCCTCGGATTTCACTAATTTACCGTTTTCTGTGCGTGCTGAAAAATCATATTCAGTACTTATATGAACACTGCTCACAACAACAATGCTGCTTGGCTTCGCGATGTGTTTCAATGTGTGTGGGGCGGAGCTTCTGAGGGAGTTTGTTTTGATTTGAGCTCAAAGTTAGCAAGCGTTCTCGAGAATGATGCAAGTGCTAACACTTTGCTACAATGCATCTCACGGCAAAAAAAAACAAAAAACAGTTTTTGTAAATCATTGTCAATCTTACCCAGTACGAGTTGGCAACCCAAATGATGGCCAAAATTAAAGGTGGACTCCTCAATTGCATCACAGACCCCCAAGAACCCCAATACCTCAGTAAGGGCACGCGTAGCCTAGGAGCTCTATGTGGGGGAGGGGTGTAGAGGAATGCCACACACGTGTGTGTGTGTGTGTGTGTGTGTGTGAATGTGTACAGCACTGTGAGTGTCCCGACCGTTATAAAAACGCTATATAAATGCAGTCCATTTACCATTTTGTGCACTTCAAACCAAAACAATGTTAGCAACAACAAGGGGGAATTCCCGCCACAAAACGCCCCTGTCCCTTTAAGCTTTATGAAGCTCATCCGCATGTGCTAACTGCCAACTTCTGTCCTTTAAGCCGTTCCTCTGTCACAGATATATTTTCCACCATCACCGAATCTCTTTAAAGTGCTCTGTTTGCAGCTTGATTGATCACCAGAGATACCGTTGTCCCCAAGACAAAGCCTCAGAGGAGTTTCATTAACTAAATTGAATTATAGTTATCCTCTTAGAGAGGTTGCAGCTCAACGGCGGGACTCTGCCGGTCAATGCATTTGAAAGGAACAGCCAGATGCTGCGTTTGGACAGGGCTGTATGATTAAGCCTGTTGCTTTGCCCCGCCGACACGCCCGTCTAAATGTGCGCGCCAGTGCCTAGTCCGTTTAGAATGAATCGTACAGTCGACCTTTACAGCCTGCACTTTTGTCTTTCTCTGCCTCCCCCATAGGGACCCTCTCCTGCCGCTTAAACAGAGAGTCAGATTAATTAACAGGCCCCTGCCATCAATGAAGACAGGTGGCAATAATCCTGATAAGAGACAGATCTGAAGCCTCTCATACGAAACCAATTTCAACCGCACTCCATTTTTCAAAAGCTCATCGGCGTGAGGAACGAGTGTTGAGCCCGCCTGGCCACAGAATTTGTTTCTCCCTGATTGCCTTGTCAGGACATCTTATCCCGTGGCAGATGACCAAGAGCCCTGCCCTTCGCAGACAAACTCTTATCTTTTATTTGCTTGTGTTCTTGTAGTTGCTGTTTTCTTTTTAATCTCTTGCTCTCAACTTGCAATCAAACTCTCTCTTTCACACAGTCAAAGTTCCAGTAATGGTCCACTATTCATATCATTTCTGTGTCTGAGTGCTAAGATTGTTCTGGATGGTTTAGAGGAGGAGTATGATATGATTCAAAAACTATATCTAACTAAAGAATTAACATCTAGTTGGACTTGAATATAAATGGTTTATCTAGTGACTACATTTAAGTAAATGTGCACTTCTTATCAAGTGAATTCCACTTACTGCACTGGCAGCCAGTTTTGCTTGTTTAAATTAAGCATTGGTAAGCTCATAACTAATATATTAACACTTATATTTGATAGAGCATTTTATTCATTGCAGCATGCATGTGATCACAGTCAATAGTTTCACTGTGTGGATTGGTATAAAACTTCTGTCACACAACAAAAAGGATGATTACAGTCTGGAAATATTTGTTAGTGCATAGTTATTAGGCCCATGGAGTCTAAAGAATCAACACCACAATAAAAAAAAATATATTATAACATAATAGTAAGTAAGAGCACATTAGTAAAATGTATATTTTGAATAATGTATAATGTATTTAAAATGTATATTTGTATAGTATAACACTATATTACTCTAGTATTGAATTGCATTATAGGCTATAATACAGAATGCTATAGTCTCAAAGTAATATGTTAGGCTTCTCAGTTATTTCATGCCAGCAAATTACAGTATAGTGCCTGTTATCTGCCTGCAATTGGAACCAACTGGCCATATCCACTGTATATCAAAGTTATGCACGCATAGCCATCGTTCTGTTCCCTTGGCCAGTCTTGCTCAGACCACCCCCACCTTCCCTTGAGGTTGATGATAGGAGCTGCTGTGGTCTGTCCAAAGGAACATTAATGCCCTATAGAAACCCTAGACGCCATTGAATTTAGCGAGGAGGAGGAGGATAAATATTTACTGAGCATAAAAATTAGGGAGTGCGAGCCACATAACTCTAGCTGAGTTGTTGTATTCGTCCAAGCGAAAGTATTGTGTAGGACAAATTAATATCCCAGAGACTAATGCACAGGGTAAATATTTTTAAGTCTGAGCACTTATCGTGTTTTAAAGGCTCATCACAAAAACACACACACACACACACATTCCCTCCTGCCCCCTACCCCCTCCTTAGTGTGTGTGTGTGTGTGTGTGTATAAGGAGTCTAATGAGCAAAGAGATTCCAAGCAGGCTGATGGTTCCCATCAATCACCTTTCTACTTTGGAAGTGTGATACGGGCAGTGGGAGGTTTGTGGGAGCGGTTGGTGGGGGTTAGAGGGGATGAATCGGGCTTTTAATCTTAGTAAGTTAATAGACTTTCTAGTTGGCCCCTTGCTAAGTGGAACTTCATCCTTTTTTTTCCTTTTAATGTTTCTTTGTTTTGTTTTTTGAGCGGCAGGTGTTTGATGCGCACGCCACAATGCTATAGCCCATTCCAGTCGCAACATGTCAACAACTGCTATAAGGCAAATAATCTGCATGGAATGTTCACGGGAAATTGTATTTGGGTTAACTGTCCGCTCATTAATAATGATTGTGTTGGGATAAATAGTGGCCTACTTTCTGAATGTGTGCGTCTAAATATTCCCAATAGGTTTCTTCCCCATGTGTTGACTGATTGGTGCGGGACATAAAGGTCACAGTCATAAAACATAAGCATGTAATTAACACACTGCTGTCTGTTGGTTTTAAGCAGTGCCTAATGTATTGTGCGCTGTGTTTCACAGTTGTTGCTGCCTTATAGGCTGCTTGCTTGGTACAATTGTTTTGATTTATTTAGGTCATTCTTGTGAAATTATAAAAGATTTATGATTAAAATAATGTATTTATAAACTGTCCACTCATCTCAGTAGTTCTCTTGAAGGTATATTATTTGATTGCGTTATAGCAGCTCCACAAACACTGAGAGCTGTAGGGGGAGAAGTAGAGAATGGTGTGAACCTATGAGGACCGTAAGGGGAGGAGTAGAGAGAGGTGCCAGACACACTGCACTCTTGGAATTTCAAGCCAAAATGGCTGTTACACTTTTTAAAATGCAAGAGCAATTCTGGACGCATCGCATATGTCCCTTGCGGGCTATTGTCGTTCCTTTTACTGAATCTATGTTCTACATCTTCCTGAGATTCTGGTGTGTACTCCATTGTCTATTTAAGGGCACTTTAGTCCTCATCTTAATTGATGATAATTTGTCTGAGGGAACACAATGGCTATTTTGAGGTGCTTTGAACATGAATAAAAATGTCTCGGCCTTGAAATGTCTAAAAGCAGAGGCCATGCTAATAAGATGTTGCGCAAACGGCTTAAATGAAATGTGCCTTTCAGAATTGTCACTAAAATGTACGCTACAGCTTTCAACTAACCAGACCCTAAGGACTGACCAGCACTTCAGATTCCTTTGTAATAGCGGGAGTTGTCTGTTTCCATTCCCCAACGACAAAAGAAATCCTTCACTGTATCGCAACACATTAGCTCTCAAAGGCTGTTACCTTGGGAGCGCACAGCCTATTCATATTTCCGCCGAGATTGAAAACATGTGTTTTGGTAAAGGAGACATTTATCTGATCATATTTCTTTCTCCTGTGAATCAGACAAAATGCAGTGAAGTTCAAATGTTTTGTTTCTGATTTCATGGCACACACATTGTTTGTGAAAAGAGACACTTTATTGCCAATACCACAGAATCACAAAGCTATTAGTGTAAAATTCAACCGATTATGGAGGGTCTTAGTTTCTGTGATAGTAAACGTGCTACAATATACATGTATGGTTGTTTAAGGTTGAAGTTGGGCCAGCAGCATACATACTGCTAACAGATTTCATCACACTGGTGACTACTGAAAGATACAGTAGATACATTCTTGTGGTTGTTCGCGCCATAATGATCACACTGGACAGGAATTATTATTATTAATGCACTTTACTCACTAAACAGTCAAGAGCGCTCTTGTTTTTCATTCTTAGAAGTTGTACAAGGTCAGAATTTGACCCCTGCTCCGAACCCCCACCCCGTAAAAAAAAAAGCTCTTTATGTGTTTATACAATCAGTAAGTAATCTAAGACTTCACAGGAGTTAGGTTTGGTTTTCACTTTGCTTAACAGCTGTTCCCCTTTGAGAAGAGGAAATCACCAGAATAACATAATCCCTGTTGAGTGGATATACTGTTTTCCCCCCCGTAGATGAAGCAGTGAGTGTAAAAAGTTCAAGATTTAAAATTCGTTCAGTTGTATCATTTTCCTAGAACACTCATGCATTGGCTTAGTTGTGGAGGAGCAGGTCTGGACAGAAAGGGCGCAGTAATGAAGATGGATCTATTCTGTTATCAGGCAACCACTTACTGGGGCCTGATGTAACCTTAAACATTGTGGATAGCTCAGTTGCACAAAGAATCTAATTAATGAATAGTGGCCTTGAAGACGAACAAGGCATGTGTGCATTTGCAGATGAATTCCAGGCACTAATCAAACGTGGTTTAAAGTGTTTAGCCCGTCCCCAGAAAACATCAATATTTGGGGATTTTAAGAAATGACAAATATGTATGAAATACAACAATACATTCCATGCTTAAAGGTACTATCCTTATTTGTGTTATAGATCCCTGAGAACACAACATTTCTGCACAAGCTCACTGTTTATGTTAGAAAAACAGCTGTGTATCATGCGCTAGTGGGGGAGGAGTAGAGAGGCATGCAAGAAGGGGATCCACCTAATATAAGATTTGCTAACTGTTCCTTTTGGAAACTAACAATGGCGTTGGTCAGCTATAGACTGCTTATCAGTTATTTTTTCAAACCATAAACAAACATTTGGAAAATCTGAAAATTCAGTTCAAATATTCAAAGTTACATTTATTCCAGCCTTGAACAATGAAAATAGTTAACAATAAAAACAATGTTCCTGGTTTTTTATTCTTCTTCTTTTTTTTTGTCAGGAGATAGAACATAAAAATGTTTTAGTTTGTACATATCTCAAATAATGTGTTAAGGATACACCCGTCAGTTGTCAGCTCAACCACCATCGTCAAGTGAATCTTCTGACTAAAAACCGAAAAATTGAATAACAGTTCAAAATGTCACTTATTCTAGGCTGGCAACATTTTAACTCTGGATATTTTAACAAAATTTTCTGTTTTCCTAAATGTTTGTTTGTGGTTAGAAAAATGTACGGATAAGTGTTACATGAACCAGTAAGGTCAGAGTAAAATCCCTTTATCTTATTATCGCATCCAAAGTATAACAATATTACACCTAAAGACATATATTTATAAGCAAGCTTACAGTTAGCAATATAGTGTTAGCAATATAGTGTCTTTTTTTAAATTAATATTATATTTTATAATGTAACCTATGCTCTGTTTTTGTCATACTGTAGTTATTTTCATTGTATTATATTTTGTCTGGTGCTATACAGTATAAATACAAGTTACTTACTACTTTAATATACAGGTGCATGTGTCTGCAAGTTCTTAAGACCTCACCACTATAGTGTAGTCGTGACCATTCTCTCTCCATACTGTTTTTGAACGTTTTGAATGTTGAACGTCACTGCTCCCACATGTAGTTTCCTCAAAGGTGTGCTGAATGTGTTCCCTGTACAAAGGGTTTAAGTGAGCCATACTTGCGTTCCTCCGACCACCGCTTGTGTTTTTTTTTTATTTTTTATTTACAATATTTACGGCAAAGTTGAGCAAAGTTGTATTTTTATGTCTTCTCTCTCGCAGTACCAGATCCAGAGGAGGTCAGCGTGGTTTGCAGTTAGCCGCCAGTGGAAGACCTGGGTAGTGTTCATCTCCGCCGTGCTCCTCATGGTATTGGTGCCCTACGGCGCTTACAGCCTCACGACAGCCTTCGACAGCCCCCCTGCACCCGTCACCTTCAAAATGGCAGCCGCCTGTTTTGGAATTCTGACAGAGATGCTGTTGATCAAGTAAGTGTTATTATTCCTCATGGCATTGCCAGTAGAAACACCAGAAAGGCCAGCAGCGATCTGTAATCAGTGAACAGACATTTTAAATGTATATTCTGAGGATCTGCAAAAACCAGTGGGTTTTACCGTTTACCTTCATGACCTGAAGTGCTTTAATCGTTCTTTGCACACTTTCTGCGTAATGAGTGTGTTCTGGTATTAAAGGTAGACTCTGAGTTTGTAAGCTAATACAGGTTTGTCAGATTTTGCAAATATCTCCTCAGGGCCCTCTATAAGTCACCAGTTCTCAAAGTGGGGGTCGCGAGGCACAGCGGACGGGGTCACAAGATGATTTTCATGAATGAAATTTAATAATAAAATAAAATATAATGGGGGTGTTGTCAGCTGAAAAGTTTGGGAACCCCTGCTCTAGCTTATACCGTTCTGTGTGCGATGACAAAATACAATGTGTTTCTACACAGACCAGGCTCTGTAAATAGGAGCACAAATATGGTGGTGCAGACCACACCACACAACACTATCCCACCTTTGGCAATGTGTTTCAATGTGTGGGGGCGGAGCTTCTGAGGTAGCACTCTGTGGCATTGAAGGGAGAGGTGTTTTTGTTTGCTTTCTCCAGAATGATTGACTATACCTTTATAAAGTGACCTCAATTCATCTGATTGCTGAGCATGTCCAGAGGGACATGGAACCAGGCTTGATCCTGGCTGGTATGGTGGCTAACGTTGGTACTGCAGCCAAATGCTGCTATGGCAAAAAAAAAAAATATATATATCATTAGGTTTAATGACAGTTTGTCATGTCAATATAAAACTTTTTTTTAAATTATTTAACAGTGAATTTGAGGAGGATACCTTAATGCTTTATTTTTGTTTGTGTGTACCAAACATATATTTTATATATTATTATTATTATTATATAATAATAATAATATTAATGATAATGATAATAATATTATTATAGTTATATAATAACAATATTATTATTATATTTGGTATTTTAATAGGTATTTTGTCAATAGCTGTGTGTTTTGCATCATTCTAAAAGCATCTCATATTTTCCACCCACCCCAACCATCTTGCACGCACGCACACACACTCCCTTGTTTTCATTTTGATATTGCTAATTGGAATAATGCCTGTGGTACTTTAAACCATTAGTAAATGAACAGTCTGTTTTTATTAACATCTAACTTGTAAATAATGTATTAGTTTTCTGGTATAAACACTATCTATTCTAGAGTTGAGGAGTAACACATGGCACTCAAACTGTAGACAGTAATCTGATTACCAAAATAGGTTATTGTAATCTGTAGCAATTACTTAAAACACACTAATCAGATTACAGATACATTTCCAAAAGGTAGATGATTACTAATTGGTTTTGTGAAAAGTGAAAAAAAAAAAGCATTTTGATTTGCTTCATAAAACAATATAATTTTGCACATTTGTATGTATATCTTGCACAGCACTATTAGCACGTATCAGAAAATACTATATTCAGATGATTCTATTTAACATTATGAATCTTGCTATGTAGATTTTGTTGACAAAAACAAGCCTTTAACATCCTAATCGGATATCTCAGCTGGTAAAAGATGTAAAATAATTGGGCTAATTTATGCGTTGGATCTTTATTTTCTCCAGTGCTTGTTTAACTGGAGAATGGGCTGTTTGTAATCAACTCAACAAGCCTCAGAACTTTTGCCATTAGCCGCTATCACAAGGATTGTGAACCGGTAATTAATACTATGGTTGTAGCGCTAATATGCTTCTAGTCCCTTGTCCATGCTAGTAATGAGCTGTAATTGCATGACAGGAAATGCGTTGTTAGAACACATTCAAGAGTTTAGATATTTGAAGTGTTTATTAAAGAATAAACTAGCAAATGTACCCTACACAATGTTTTCTAATGCTGTCTAATGAAACAAAAGTAAATCTATCAAGTTAAAATGTAATTTATTATTTTGGTCATTTTGGTGATTATATAACATGCTAATAATTACTGCAACTTGCATACAAACTCAACTGTAATATTATATTTACATAAACGGCATTTGGCAGATGCGTTTATCCAAAGCAACTTACATGTAGTACATTTGTCAGTTGGACAGGTCAGTTGGACAATATTCTAAATAGAACAAATGCAGCATAATGTAATTTGACCTATTACCACATAGTCAACCATATAAAGTGCAAAAGGTAATATTATTGGTTCTACTGCTAGTGTGTTGTTGGGTTTTCCATTCAACTCAGTTCTGAAAATTTTGTATGTCGTACATATTACGAGAGTCTCACATCCGGCCTACATTAGCGCTGCTGTTCTGCTAAAAGTCTGTATTACCTCCTGATTTCCACCAGGCGCGTCTCTGTTCCGCCAGAGATCCACTCTTGCTCCGTCATCTGCACTGCACCCTGCCACACTGGCAGCGTGTCAGAAGCGGGGCATCTTGTGTTTTCGCCGAGTTTCCATAGCAACAAGCCAAACCGAAATCATTAGTTCTGTCTGATTGGCAGTTGGTCGCTTTCAGAACCGTCCCTGAAGCGTCTCCGTCCAAAAAAGATCTGTCGCATATTTTTAGCGGAGCCCGGCGGAGAGACGTTTCTGGGACGCTTCTGGGACACTCCTGGGACCCTTTGGTGGTTCACTTGCATTGAAAAGAGCTCCTTGACAGAGCCGACGCGACAGAAACGCGCCCGGAAGGAAATTGAGGGTTAGGCTGTGGTGTGAGTTTTGGTACAGTATATTGGGTTTGGGGGTCTCAAGCATCCATGGGTCATCATAATGCTTGTGATACCTTCACAATGCCAGCGTCCTGCTGCCCACTGTCATAGTGGATCTCAATCAGGCTTGGCTCCAAGGATAAAAGTCCTTTACAAGGGTCTGTGTTCGAAAACGGTATTTGCTAAAGGTCTGTATTAAGCAAAAGCTTAAGTATAAACAATAAACAGCCCTCCGCAGTCATTTTGACCTTGTTTCTGTTGTTGTTATTGCCTAAGTGGGTTTGCATGGTTATTTCTCTTGTACAGTACAGTTAAGGGAGCTAGCATTAGCGCTAGGCTAATGCCATGGCAGTTGGAGCATGCAGCTATCCCCCCCAGTGATTGGCCGCGGCAGATGTCCAGTGCTGTAAGCATAAATACTGCCTCTCTGTCCGTGTCATCTCTTGTTTCTTAACACCACTGTCATTCGACACAATCATTTAGAGGCTGGGTTAACATAGCATGAATTAAATATGTGTAGTCCTTAGTTTTGGTCTTTTTTGGAGGGGCAGTTGATAATGCGGACTACATTTTTTTTGTACATAGTACAGTCTTGTAGTCTTGTTTGTACATAGTATAGTATTGTAGTCTTGTTTAAAGTATAGTCTTGTAGCCTTGTTTGTACATAGTATAGTTTATCAGTCTTGTTTGTACATAGTATAGTCTTGTAGTATTGTTTGTACATAGTATATTGTTTGTACATAGTATAGTCTTGTAGTCTTGTTTATAGTATAGTCTTATAGCTTTGTTTATAGTATAGTTTTGTAGTCTTGTAGTATTGTTTCTACATAGTATAGTATTGT
>JAODLL010000019.1:563084-584418 GCA_026546735.1 Forbesichthys agassizii | reverse complement strand
TGTTTGTACATAGTATAGTCTTGTAGTCTTGTTTGTACATAGTATAGTATTGTAGTCTTGTTTGTACATAGTATAGTTTTGTAGTCTTGTTTGTACATAGTCTTGTAGTATTTTTTGTAAATAGTATAGTATTGTAGTCTTTGGCTGATATATTCCTTTGTTTTTGTTTAGTTTTTTTTCGTATCCTTATGTAGTAGTATTAATAATAATAATAATGATTACAATAATAATAAATTAAACTTTAATGTTAATGTTAAAGGACCTACATTTTACATAAAAATATAAAATTAGAGTAGACTTTCTCAGAGACTTGTCCATCATGGGTTCATATTCTTACCTGTAAGCATCCATGAGCAAAATTCCTCACCCCGTGTTGACCTACCTGTAAGCATCCTTGAGCAGAATGCCTAACCCCCCACCCCCCAACTGCTCCCGGTGGTTGGTCGCACCTTGCATGGCAGCAATCACCATCGGTGCATGAATGTGAGACTTGGTGAATGTGAGGCAATATACTGTAAAGCGCTTCGGATAAATGCATCCATTTTCTTTTTCTTTTTTTTTTTTTTTTAATAGGCTACTTGTAATTTAACTCAATATATGTAACTTTCGATGTGACTTGCAAAATTTCTCTTCAATGTCTCATGTATTTGAATTGGTGCAGGTTTTTTCGAGTGCATCAAGAGCCTGTAAAAAGAAAATGTACATTTCTCCTGCTGCTGTAGGTCTGCTGTTTGACACATACATGTAGTCACATGACATTTGTAAGGCTTGAACTCCCTTTCAGGATTCTGTCACAGTGTGTATCCTCTCCCGTCCCCACGCTCGTGCGTCCCTGACCACGCGGCTCCGCACAGTGAATTTTTATATGCCACTGCCTGGAGGTTAGAAACTCTAATTATGCCGTGTTAGATTTATTAAAATAGATTATGGAAATGTTAATTAAGTCATTAATTACATTATTTAAGCGGCATTGACAGATATGGGAGTGTGTGTTTGAAGGGGGCAGGCGGGGGGCGTTGCAAGAGGGGGACTTGGTGTTGGGGATAGAGAGAGGGGTTGGGGGGGCTAGTGATGTCGAGCTCCCCGGGAGGTTTAAAAGATGTGATTGGTGACAAGGGACACTGTGGCGATAGCCGCTAACTGCTAGCGCTGATGTGATGCAAAGTGGCTTAGCTTGCTCTCACGCCGCACGCTACTAGCGGTTTGGGGGACAGGTGTCTCCTCGCCCTTTTACAGATGGAAGGTAGATAGGGGGGGTGTTGGAGCTGATGAATGTCCTTTTCAAAGAGGAAACTTACCGCAACTAGTCTGTAAATGGCTGGGATTTGTGGCAGGGCCGCAGCACAACTTAACAGTGTTTTCAGCGAGCTCGATACTGCACAAGTCATTCATGTGTGCATTTGGAGGAAGCGTTTGCAGTGACATTTGAGCAAAGGGCCTCAAGCCATATTTCCTAGCTGTTACAAAGAGAAAATGCACGGCAACGATTGTGAGATGAATTACCCGGGAGTTGATACTATGGACTCTCTTATCTGTTGACAGTTTAGTTACCATGGTGCACAAGAAATGTGTTTTCCAATTCTCTGAAAATTGAGCTTTTCTTTGTCCCATCAAACCTTTAAGGGAGAAAAAATTGCTCTGATCCCACTTGATAAAAGCAAATGATAGATGTAGGAACCAAGGAAAATTCTTCAATTCTGATCTGAAAAAATGATTTGGTCGTGCATCCAGTTACTATCTGGATGGAGTTTATGCGTTTAGTCAATCTGGAGGGTTAAGGGAGAATGATTTCTGTTGCCAATCCACCCACACCTTGTCCAAAGCACTACTTAACCATGTTGGAGGTGTCAGCTGCTCAATTGCTATGGCAGATTACATTCATAAATTAAAGGAACATGGCAGCACTCAACATTTTACACCTTGATATTAAGAAACGTTTAATAGTAGGTAATGATAAGAGAAAGGATTTTGTCTTAACTCAAGCCTCCGAGCATGTGGACATCTTACTTATTTGATTCGTATTTGATATCCTTACCATGTTTCAAAATAGCTACTAGCTAATAAATAGCTAGTAGCTAATAAATAGCTAGTAGCTAGTAGTAAGTACATAGCTATTTTCAAGATTTTGAACTTTGAAATCGTGAATTTACTATGACTAATTAACAATTAGGTCATTTAGTTTTCATTTACATTTACAAGTTGCCGATGGGTCTAAATGTCTTGCTCAAGGGTGCTTACAAGTAGGTAACTGTGGGGTTGAACCCACGGCCTTCCAAACCCATTTAACTGTGTACTGTTTATGGAGCTGTATGTCCACTTGGAAAGTTACACACACACACAATATGTTTTGGTATGGGTTGGTTTTCTAAAGAAAAGGCTTTATACAGTATAGTAACAAAAGTACATTTGGGGTACAAAGTTCTGAAAGACGTGATCATAGATGGAGTCGTCATCTTCTTCTCCTCCTCTCTAATGTGTGTGTCTTGCTGTGTTCCCACTAGGTGTGTTGCAGACCACCTCAGCCATCGGTACCAGCAGGCAGAGCAGAGTTCCTTCACGCTGCGGGCCAGGGGCGTCAAAGAGACCCACACCACCACGGGATGGGGCGAGCAGTGGTCTGATGCGGCATCCTGCCTGCGGTGCCACGCCAGACATCCTCAGTAGCTGCAGCCACGACAACAAATGCCTTTCCGGGGAGGAAACGTTCCAAGTCGCCCATCAACAGCGACACGTCAGAGTTGAGAACTTTTTAACTCTTTGCTAATTTACAGCAAGTTGGTGACGGAGTCTTGGCGACTACCAATGGCAGGACAGATGTTCTCAGCATCTTCTTTTCGATAGCTTAAAATCCCTCGCTGTTCTAGTGCCTGTTCACGGTCCAAAATGTAATAACAGTATTTATACAAATATTTCCCTCCAAAAATGTAAAGTTTTTTTGAGGGAATGCACACTATTTGTGCGTTTGATTTAACTATTTTTACTGCAGCTCTCACGCCAGTCCTCACGCCAGTTCTAGTTGCTGGCGTAAGACACGCCCACCCCCGAGTTGGCGGTTTGCACACTAGAGAGGGCTTGGTGTCAGCTCATCAGCGATTGAGCGATTTGCGAGTTGAATACGTCGGCGGTGGGAATGCAGGGCAACAGCTGCTAACAGCTATTCAGGCCATCAAATGCCCATTTATCACAGATGACTGGGATGGTATTCCACATACATTTATCCGTCTGGACCATGGTCTGGATAGTAGAAGTACTGGGATATATACAGTAGCGTATGTATGCGTATACTGTATACCATACTGTTTGTGTATTGGAGAAAGAAAAGAAAAAATTAAGAGGAAAAAATAGAAGCAGAACTTGCTCATTACATACAATTGTAAAAAGATTTCATGTATATGTGTATTGTATATACCTCGTTGGGGCTCAAACTTTGATTGCCGACATGGGAAGTGGTTGCTAGCAAGGAGGCTAAAGCCCATGGGTACTAGCATCTGTCGCGAGCATCTATCACTAGCATTTGGTGTTTGCTTCATTCGCTGGCCACCGTTAACACAGTATATACTCCTGCCTTGCCAGCATGCCTCTATTAATACCAGACAGTAGGTATATGTCATGTTACGATGTTTAACAATGTTTTTAAATGCGTCATATTTTTCCAAAGGTTTAAATGTAAAATAATTTCTCACCAAGGCCAAACAAGTTTGTTTTATTGTATATTGAATATTGAGAGTAAGGTTGGCAGCGCCGGTCAGAGCTTAACTGTGCACATGTTCAAGCTAATTGCAAGTTAATACATTTTATGTCAAATTCACCAAATATCTGCCTGCCTTTCGCTAGCTTGCCGTTCTCTGTGTGTGCTGAAAAGATAATCTTATCTTCTACACAGCCCTGACTGTGTAAATAGGAACATAAACAGTGGCGAACACCGCCCACAACAACAAAGCCTCAGTACTACTCTTTGCTTCACAATGCATTTCAATGTGTGGGGCACACCACAGAGGGATGTTGTTTTGATATGAGCTGGAAGTTAGCAAGCGTTCTCTTCTGGAGAATGACTGACCCTGCCTTTAATGGTGCCCACGCAGAGACAACGGGGCGCCTCTCTGATTAGTGTCACCTATCCTTGTGCATCTCATCATGTCCATTAGCCCTCCCTCTCGCAGACCTCCGCTGCTAATTGAATAGCCTGTGAAGTGGTGCTGGTAGGGCAGGGAGCCCATCTATCCAACCACTATGGGAGAGAAATGGGACTTCAGCTTGCCGGTGAGAGACAGTATGTAGCCGATAAGCAACAAATGTTTTAGTGCTAGAAAAATGTATTTTGTTGTATTATATTACCTGGTGGTTTAGGATGGGATCAAATGCTGTTTTGTGTGTGTGTGTTTGTTATTTATATTTCAACAAGAACATATTCCCAACAAGACTAAATATATTTGTATACTTTTTATTCCCCACTTAACACATATAATTGCTTCATTTAGATAATGTAAGTATATGCTATTGTATGTCTGACTTATGTACACTGTAACGTATGATATTAAGTACTTTTGGAGTCATTGTGTAATAATAGTCTTGTAGTATTTGTGTCATACTCCGCATGTTGGCAGAAAGTACTTTTTGCACTATTCCTTTAAACATAACTATTCCTTCCAAGTTATTTCGCTGTATATTCTGATCTACAAGGGGTGCAATGAGGCTAGTTCTTAGGTGGATAAACATAGTCCGCTGCGATGTGAGGCTACAGTATAATAATGTTAACGGCACACTTAACGGCAGGAGAGCCTGGCCGTTATCTGCATGCACCTGAGGCGCAGCTAGCATAATCGGTATCCCGCGTGAGCAGCTCTGCTTTGCCGGGAAGCAGCTTCGCGGGCGGCTTTGGTTTTATTTATTTTTTAACATTTTATTTCGCTGCTCTGCTTTGTGTCCGTCCTCGGTCATAGCCAAGTGATTCTCTGCTGTTTACCACCTCAGCGCCTGGCTGCGGGCTGAGAGTGTGTGTGTGTGTGTGTGTGTGTGTGTGTGTGTGTGTGTGTGTGTGTGAGGATGACACAGCCATACCCTGGTGTCTCTCAAATGCCACCGCAGCAGCACCAGCATTGAGTAAAGGCTGCCCCCGGTGTCCCCGTCCAGCTATACGCTTCCAGGGCTTAGTGTGCACGCGCAGGGCCAGATGGACACTTTCATGAGGGCACGAGTGTGGGCTGTTTTGCCGGCTACATCTGGGACTCCACATGGCATAGCAGACTGTGGTGGTGGTGGGTGGGGGGGGGGGAGATAGGGAGAGAGGGGAAGGGGGGGGGGGGAGGTGGAGGGCAGAGGGAGAGGAAAGAGCAGTGAGAGAGGGGGAGAGGGGGGGGGTGGCTGGTGGTGCGCATGGGGGAGGGCGTTCCCTCCACTGGGCACTCTCTCATATCTATGCCCACTGACAGGGCGTCGGTGCAAATGGCAGCCTAAAAGGTGACACGATGGCTCCTCAGTTAGATGGATGTGGGCAGTCTGTCGTCGGTGGCGACCGGGTGGCACGGCAACTCTGTTATTCTCTAAGGTGTTAGAGTAAAAGGTCACTATTGCAGGACCGATAAAGGTCAGTAACTCATATCATTTAGGTCTGGACATAAACGGTACGATGAGATGGCCTATATAAATAAAATGCACTTACTAATTTACTTGTATGTATAAAGCGATGTGTTTTGTAGCCTATATACTGTATGTTATTAGTTACTAAAGTGTATGTAGTGGAATTTATATGCCAGCTGTTAACAGTGATTTATGCAGATTTATCTCCAATGATTAATACATTTGATACCTTTATTACCAATGTCTATTATCTCATCTTTACTGACCCAAGTGTAACTGCCTAAATTGTGCTCGTTGCCACTGCGCAATAAGTAATGATATTGTAAAATGCAAATGTTTCCAAGGTGGATATGAAAAATTCATACTTGCATCCAATTAAAACGGTGCGGATTGCGCATTCAGCATTATCCCCAACTTCAAAAAACTCAGTCTCAATTCTTTTTCTTTTTTTTCTTTTTTTACGCTGATAAATTGAATTGAAGCCAGAGAACCCTGTTTAATCAGAACTCATCAGAGACCTTATGAAGAGCCGGGTCCATCGGCAGAGATGAAGCATTTTCTCTGTGCACACGGCGAGGCAGGTAACGCACCCACGGTGCACGAGCCACATGCGAACACGATATTTGCTTTGAAGCGAAAACACAGATTCGAATCAGTGGGCCCCAAGCGCCAGCCACCCTGCCTTGTGACTGGCATGTGAACTGCTTCATGCTGGCTACCTGTTGAGGGGGATTAAATACAATACAGATGGTGTTTACATAGTAAACAAAGTGTTTCATGATGTATTTTGAGGAGTGCTCATAATTAAAAGTTCTAGATATTAGCCGAGACGCACCAAACTCTGTTCATGTTAAGACCTGTTTGTTTAGCCTAATGTAACCCCCCTCCCCCAAATAAATGGGATGCGACGGTAGATTCTCCTCCCCACCAATGATACAAATCAAACAGACATCTTTTAATTAGTATTCGCAGATATTTGCAAATCCAACATACATCAAAGGAGAGTCACTCTACAGGCAGCAGCGGAAGCAGCTCCAAGCTGAAGGGCGAACTGCGTGGAAGGCCCACAGACGGTGGGCTGGGTCAGGGCCGCTGCACACGCACGCAAAGGGGACAACAGAAGCACTACTCGCATCAGGCCGGTCCCACAAGCTGGATGGAATCAATTAAAGGAATTACCAGCTCCCTGTTGGTGTTCGGCCATTACGACAATGCTGTCCGCGTGGCCTCACGTTAAAGCAATTACACGTAGTATCCAGCGGTTCATAAAGAGCATGACCGTTCAAAATCAAATCAAAATGTGTGTGCCCGGCCCGCACGGTGACTTGATCGACCTACAGAGCAGCTGGCTCTCTGGAAGTCAAGTAAAGAATTACTTCCCATTATAATGTAAATAAGCCCGGTATTGTGCATAGACGAAGCGTTGATATGCCCTTTTTTTCTCCTGTGTAGATAACATTAGCACATGCACAATAACAGAAAATTATGTCCTCGGAGGTTATTTCTAGCGATATGACATCAAAACCTGACATTGCAGAAAGTGCTTACTGCCTGTCCGAGTGGTTTCGTCTCCCATTTCGATAACAGAAGAGGAAGAGATGGTTTGCCGTTCTGTCATTCAGCGGCTATATGAGAAAAAAGATTTACATAATAGTATGTATATTGTATTCAACTCTATTGTGGCGTTTGAATGTAAACTGAATTATTTGCGTGCCTTTCCACCCCCGGATACAGGACAAAATGTTGTATATTAAACGCAAGATACGTGGCGCCCGATAATCTTCTACCTGTAATCTGATAGGGCAGAGAAAGGAGGCATCAGCCGTACACTCCGGCCGTGATTTATGATTGAGGACATGTTAATAAAAATATCAAAACAATCTGAGCTCTGCTGGGGAAGATACCGCTTCTCCACGTACATCACGGCCGACAGGCCTGTACGGGGAAATGGCCTTCTCTCTGATATTGTGCTTGTATGGGTGCCCCATGCATGAATATATAATTTGCAGGTGTGCATTGTTTTCGGGGGTTGGTTGGTGTGGGGGTAGCACTTCTCCCACAAGGTGACATTTTGCTAAACACATGCTGCCCTGCATGTTTGAGCATAATTGTTAAAACGGAGTCCATCGCTGAGAGTTGACTACTAGCTTATCTTCCTTACGGTAGGCTAATAATGTGGGACTGTGAGAGCTTTACAAGGAAGAGTAGAGTGGAGACTAGAGTAGACTATAATTGATTTATTATGAGTGTCTGCATTAAGGGACAGTAATTTATATTTTAAAAGCCGTTGCCGAGATGTGCCCTGCATCACTTAATACTGTACTTCCAATATTAATATTCTTAATGATTTTCTACTTCCCTTACAAAACAGGTTTTTGGCGTTTGTTTTGATGCGACATACAAGAAGAAGATATTATCTCTGTTACTGTATGTGACAGTATACCATTTCATTAAATTCTGACTGAAACCATATTTTCCACAAAGTGCTAAAAAGCTCAGGTCATGACTTCCCAATATGCTACAAGGTTTTACAATATGTAAATCTAGCACACGGCACAAATACATTTGAGATGTTTTTAAAAGAATTGTTTCATCATGACTCAACTCAACACAACACTCTGCTGCATTTATTAGATGAATGCAGATGAGATCAGTATGAACTTGAACAAAACTGCCCAATTAGATCATAAGTCTGGATGAAAATTCAATAAAGAAAATGGTAGATTATACTTCTAGTTAATGTATGCTGCAGAACATTATATCGAAAAGATTCAATGTGTCCAAAAAGAGCATATTTACGACACATTTGTTCTAAACCTGATACAAAATGTGACCCATATTGTGGGCACAGGTGTCTGTTAGAAAGGATTGCGGAACAATCATTGCAGTATTTTGTTTTTTGTTTAGCATTACGTTATCATTGTTTATCATTTATCTGAATACATTTAATTCTCAAATGGCTCCAAAATGCAACCCCTCAGGTGGCTACTGATTTGAGAAAGCAATTTAAAATGTATTTCATGAGAGAAAACGTATGACAACATTTCTAAATCAATAACGTGTTGATACCATCTTTGTCTCTTCTACAGTAGTTTCCTTCTAGTTGTAAAGTACAGCAAGTATCTAATGTCAAAGTACCAAATACTTGAAGAACTTTTCTTCTTAATGCATGCATAATTTACTGAATACCTGAATATCAAAGATTTGCTTTGGTATTCCTCTAAAGTGCACCAAAACTTAAAATGAGATTGACACACAAAGTTTGTTTTCAAAGTCCTTTGCCTCTAAAAACCTGTAGTGCATGAGTGAATCAATGCCTTGAAATATGTTTCACCATCAACTCCACAGCTTGAAGTCAACAAGTTGGATTGTCAGTCGCAATAATGGTGTGTCAAATTGATTATAATTTTCATTCAAGACCAGTCTCACCCAACATCAACATTTCACAGACACATTTGTTGGGTGAATTTCAAAACGAATGTGTCCCCTTTTTTTGGCCCACAGCTCATTTCCTGGTGGAATACATTAACAACGCTGATAATTCTATCATTAATTAAAAAGGAATTACAATTCAGTGAACACTTCAAATTAATCTATTGAGATTTGCCCACACATATTGTACCCATTCTATTTTCTTTGTATAATTGAAGAATTTGCAGTTAGATGGGCTCGTTTCACTTCCAGGATGAGAGCTAGTGGTTCTTGGGAGCATTGTGTTAATCCCACAATGGCTAGTGGCTTTGATTCCCTATTAGAACTAAACATATTACATTATCTTTGGAGAATAATCTCCCCCCACTGACATATGTGTATGCTTGGGTGATATGGTGTATTACATCAAGGTATTTGTTAGCCTACCTGTAATTTACACCACCTTTAAAGGTGTAGTCAGCATTTGTAAGATAATACACGTTTTGTCAAATCCAGCAAATTCATGTTCTAGTTGCCAGTTCTATGTGCGCGTTGAAAATAAATCTGGTGTTTCTACACAGCCCTGGCTCTGTAAATGGGAACACAAACAAAGTGGTGCAGTCCGCACCATGCAGGACTATCCCACCCATGTCAATGTGTGGGAGGCAGAGCTTACAGGGGAGCACCCTATGGCATTGAAGGGAGAGGTATTTGTGTTTTGTTAAAGTTCATACAGTGCGGATCAGCATTCCTTCTCCAGCATCTCTGACACCCCCTTTAAAGGGACATTCAACATGTCTGTCCCACAATGTATATAGTGGCGCTAGCCTGGTGTAACCAGACCAAACGTTTACTTTGTGAATAGGGTCTGCCAGACACATCCCATTAAAGATGGTTTTCATTGTGTGCTAAGATTCGCTGATTGGTCCACCATCCAGAGTGAACACTAAGGGCGTACTCACACTTGGCCCAGTTGCCTTGAAGCGTGCCTGAGCACGATTGTCCCCCCTCCCCACTCCCCCGCTGGCCTGCACTCACACTGCAGGTAACATTCAGGGCACGCTTACTCCAACACATCAGGTTGGCTACTTGGTTTCACGCCAATTATTTTGTCCACATAATCGTTCCACTGGAATATGTCCGCGATGTCCGACGACCTACCAGATGTACGGAGGGCGTCCTGTACCTTTAGATACTGACCACGCAGTATTGTCAGTATTTGCCGACACTGCTCACGTGGTTCATTGATACCCACGATTAAGTAGATAGTTCTTGTGTGTTGCATCCAGTTGCTCCTGAATACTCTAGTCTGCCCTAATTTCCAATAAACATTGCACTTCTGCCGTAGACCAAAGTTTTCCCAATGCCGCCAAGCTGTTTGTAATGAAACAACTGTCGCGTCGATGACTTCCATTGGGTGCTCGGGCACGTTTGCAATCACACTGATGCGTTCCGCGCCTGAGTCCAACCAAACCGTGCCCTGGCCAACCTCTTAAGCGTGCCGCGCCCGGGCACGGTACGGAGCGATCACACTAGTCAAACAAACCAGACTTTGGGGTCAAACTAGCTCGGGCACGGTTTAACTGGGCCAAGTGTGAGTACGCCCTAAAGTGAACAGGGTTTCCAAACTACAATAAATTGAGCTGAGAGCAATAGGAAGGTGAAGCCAGGCTAATATGCTGTAGAAAACCCCAAATCACGAAAGTCGCCACGATTTGCTATTAATAAAGTTTGCGTAGGCGTGGTTGGGTGAATTTCAGGGAGGGGGAAGAGGAGAACGCTGTGGGTGAATGGAGACTAAATTCACATGCTTTGGGGTGTCACAATCACATGCTGTGCTTTCAGGTAAGGGAGGGGTTGCTCCGGTCCTTGTGTTTGAAACCAAAACAACGGTCGCAAAATAATCTCCCATTCCCCTTTTAAATTGAACCTAGCACTAACATGTTCATATTTATTCTATATCACAATCGAAGCGTTCAAAGATGGCTCACAATCTAACTGTTGTTTAGATTATTTTGCTAAATAGTCATTTGGGAGCATAGAATTCTGATCTGGCTAGTAGGCACTGAGCTGTTTATCTCCTCGGGTTATAAATATCCAGCACTTGACGGTTCCACAGCATGGAGTTACTTGGAAGGTGATAAGGTGCTAATTAGCAACTGTTAACAGAAATAACAAACAGCATACATAGAATGAAACACATCTTGCTCTTGCCACTAAATGTTCCAAGGGCGATACATTCCCTTCGGTGCTTCCAGACACCGAGACTTGAGAGATGTCCCTATTAACACTGTGTACAAGACACTCTTTTTTTTTCCACCTCCCAGGCAAGACAGGTTTGACAAATTAAGACTGTGGAGTCATTAGATTAAGATAAGAATTTACAGTTCTTTTACTTTGAGACCGACTTTTATCTGTTGTATTTCCCCTCTCTATCTCTTTTGTTCCTTCTCCATTCTACGGGAGATAGTTAAAGTAATTGGGATGTTGTGTGACCAGAAAGGCCAGAGAGGATTTTAACCCTGTCATGGATTAACCTCTCATGTCTAATATAGGTCACATAAGTGCAGTTGGAGACATATTGAGACTCATTTAAGGAGATCTTGGCAGTACCATCGTTTCAAATCATCTTGTTTTTCTACAGGTACATTTAGAAAATGGTCTAGGAATGACTGTTTTCTGCCAAAGGTTAAGGCATAAAATATATTTCATAGGTCAATGGGCAAGACAAGCATATGCCTCCTGGTTCATCATTTAACATTTTAGCCACTTTCTTAATTGCTGTCTTGAAAACTGTTATCAATTAATTCAACACCTGTCGAAATAGTTTTTACGTTATTACAATTGTAAAATATTAGAAAAAAAGAATTCACAATGGGAAACAAAGAAACAAATATTCTTCCTTGTTTTAGTAATCATAATTAATAATAATAATTAAAAACATTCACCCATATTTCTAAAACATCTGCCCTGTGCCCACATATGACATACTGTTCTGGGGGAAAAAACACAATTTTAAATTTGCCCAGCTTGTTGTTTTCATTTGTCAAAGGTTAGTGCCTTGTTCTACTGCATTGTTAATGCATTTGCTAGTATTGTGTTGTGCTAGTTACTCGTATTTGTAAAATGACATGCAGCATTGTTGATGATAAGGGCAAGTCTCTGACATAAAGATGGCTGGGGTGATTTGAAAAACACGTACATTTTGCATTTAATGGTGTTTAAAGGTGACAAGTTACAAGAGAATATTAGCTAACAGATCAGTGGGCCATTCCCCGGCTTCTCCAGCAAATGGCAAGGGTACAGTAGCTTGTAGATGCAATGATGTTCCTTTCATGTGAGCCATAACTAGCTGAAAGCTGAGTCCTATGTGCATCATGGATGCACTGTGACTGATGAGAGCTTTAGATGAGAGACCTTTGTCATTTGAGCCAACTGTACCTTTAATTTGAAATTCTCTAATGTCTCAGATAGGGTAACATTAAAGGCCGGGGTCATTAGTGTATTGTAGTGTATGCCCGCAATCCACTACACTGGACGTGCCTTGGAATGTTGTCATATTCATCAGTGCCCTGCATAATGGGATGAGAAACTATTTACATATCACATCAAAATTGCCAGAGGAGAGCATTAATTATTGAAAAACTGACAAAATCAAAAGACCAGCTTTTTCCACGTTATAGTTTGATGTCTGTGCAGACTGAAAACCACTCTAAGCCCAGTAAACATAATTATCTCAATTTTGGAGACATTGCAGACTTTTGTATTTGCAGAAGAGGGCCTAACACAAAAACATGGACATCCAATGTAACAATTGCTAAAGTTAGTGTTCCCCTTAAAGGGTGATTGTGTTATAGTACCCCCAGTAAAGGGGGTTCTAACGCCCACTGAATGCGTTTGACGCACGTCGCCGCAAAGGTTTGGAACGTTGTTCTTTCTTAGCCGTCGAGTCATAAGCATGCACTGAAAATCTGCAGATATTTACGCTCTTCTGTCAATTTGTCTTTACGTTTTGGGCGTTGGCCTTACCACACATTTCATCCCCAACTCGTTGTGGTTTGAATCACAACTGTCTACAGTGTGTGTATGGGTCAGTGTAGGGAACAGTGTCTCCACACAGTGTAGGGATCAGTGTCTCCACACGCCACACGGTGTAGGGAACAGTGTATTCACACTCCACACAGTGTAGGGAACAGTGTCTCCACACGCCTCACAGTGTAGGGAACAGTGTATTCACACTCCACACAGTGACTCCACACAGTGTAGGGATCAGTGTCTCCACACGCCTCACAGTGTAGGGAACAGTGTATTCACACTCCACACGGTGTAGGGAACAGTGTATTCACACTCCACACAGTGTCTCCACACTCCACACAGTGTAGGGATCAGTGTCTCCACACGCCTCACAGTGTAGGGAACAGTGTATTCACACTCCACACAGTGTCTCCACACTCCACACAGTGTCTCCACACGCCACACAGTGTAGGGATCAGTGTCTCCACACGCCACACAGTGTAGGGATCAGTGTATTCACACTCCACACAGTGTCTCCACACGCCACACAGTGTAGGGATCAGTGTCTCCACACGCCACACAGTGTAGGGATCAGTGTATTCACACTCCACACAGTGTCTCCACACGCCACACAGTGTAGGGTACAGTGTATTCACACTCCACACAGTGTCTCCACACTCCACACAGTGTAGGGAACAGTGTCTCCACACGCCACACAGTGTAGGGAACAGTGTCTCCACACCCCATACAGTTTAGGGATCAGTGTCTCCACACCCCACACAGTGTAGGGAACAGTGTATTCACACTCCACACAGTGTAGGGAACAGTGTCTCCACACGCCACACAGTGTAGGGATCAGTGTCTCCACACTCCACAACTGATTTCAACCACAGAGGTCATTCCAGACACAAATCGACACAAATCAAGTGTCCCTTTAACCTAACACTGCTGACAATATTCTGTGCATGTTTAGGACCTTGCTTGCATTTCAGGTGGCTGCGGTTACGGTTCTAGCTCAGTGAGTTTGTACAATGACTGATCTCTTCACCGGCACATCCTGTATATCCCTACATGATCCTCCTAATGATAACATGCATAAAGATATAAATATATTCTAGAGAGCCTTTGGTGGCGTTCCTTCTGTGATAAGACAAGACATGTTACTTCAGTTTGCATCACAATTTATAGATCATGAGATGTGTAGTCAGATGTTATCTATGTAAATAGACCTATGGCTGTTCTCACCTAGTGTAGGCCTGCTTTCATGGTAACCTCTGTTGTACATATATTAATATAAGGATATCACTAAAAGATGTGCATCCAACAATCTGTCCATTGAATGTATAAGCAATTAGGTGTACGGTATGTTTTCTTAAATATTAACTTTTCTAACAGGCCTCATTACTTTTCCATTTACATAATTAAAATGTGGTTTCTCATCATTTATAATGGTGAGTAGCCTTAACCTCACTTATAGCTTTGATAATGGGAACCCTATCACTTGAATCGCAACTGGGTTTATAATGCAGTTACAGTAAATGGTGATTTAAGCCTTCCGAAGCCATGAGAAGTTTCTCTTTGATAACAAAAACTCACAAGTTCTGTCAGCCATGTCTTTACTGTTGTATGTTACCATTTCTCTCAACGGTTTAATTCCAATACATCAGAGCTGTAAACGGGATGTTGATGGTTTTTTATCATGTTTTTCGTGGCTTAAACAGTTGCCCATTCAACTGCATTATAAGATTAGGTTAAATGAGAGTCAGCAGATATCAAATGTCAAAGCTATCGCTGAGTTTTCACTACTATTAGTAATGATTGTAAACATTACAGTAAGGTTTACTGAAATATCCTGTATACCCCATCATAAAACAATATATTCTGTGATGGTCCATACTGTATGCTAGTTCTAATGCTGCGTAGCTAGGACCTGTTTAATTTATATCAATCAATATATTTGTTAATGCTTTTGTAACCGTGGTCAGCCGTGGTTTTGGGCACGGGGAAGTAATACCACGCTATCCGACACTTCAAAGGATGATCTGGCGACACATGCCAGAACCCGTTGGGTTTTTTGTATGCCGTATAGATCGCCCGCTCTCTGCACGGCAGAGCGGAGTTCGCGTCCCCGGTGGGACGGATCTACGGTTACGCTGTTTTGAACTTGTCTCCGCTTGGGTTGCAACCCATCTTCAGGAGAAACACATGTTGTCTCGTATTTAAACCAAACAGATTCCTAATAGTTGATAATTAGTTTTACAACGCTGCCCTGCTATATGAATTAGGCATTCATAGGCAATAAGTACAACTCATGTAGTAAAAAAAAAAAAGAAAACACATACAGATATATTCGACTGCATCCCCCGCCCTAACACAATGTCATCTCCGCAAGCTGCCAAGTCACACGGGTCTTCTGTAATAGGCTGGCACATGTACCGGCACAGCCTGTGGAACCTTACACATAGCCGAAGCTGGTGTTGGCGTTGCTTTTGGCAGTTATGTACTCTTGCACTGCACATTCTTTCAGAGGAAAGAGGGGAAAAAAAGAATAAAGTTTTAACTAGCTGCTCTTACCACTCCTTCATAAATGAGGAAGCCCTTGGCATAAATAGATCTACATGTTCATTTGGTATATTAGGAGAGGCACACAGTTAAAGAGTGTACATTACAATTGTAAATGTCTGCCCTAGGGCTCTTAGCCTGGTGCTAGATTGCATGAGGTCTATGCTTGTGGACAGAGCCTGGCTGCTGGCATCTGATTGAAGGTCCAGCAAGCTAATTAATTTCATTAGAAAGTGAAGTCATCTTCTAGCAGGCATTAATATTTGGAGCGTCATGTTGCTAATTTATTTCCAGATTTAATTAGCTCAGAGAAGAAATGTTGCTTAGGCAAGAGGACTTTTTAATTATCAGCTTGGATAAATTTGAAAATGTTGATGCCTTAGGGTTGAGTTAATTAAAACCTGCATTATTTTAACTTTAATTAGCTCCCATCTTTGTTTTTCTTCACCATATGGCCATGTCCTGTAGTCAAATTTAGTTAATTAAGCTAATTAAGCTAATCATTTTAATTACTCAAGACAATGTGATTGGATAGAGGATGACTACAAGTTTATAGCCAAGTACTTGTTTTTCATTAAGTTGAAGGGACAGAGTTATTTCTGATTGCAGTTGGCAAGCATAGCAGAGTAGTTTGGAAATGTGACAGCCTCTGAGATATTAAGGCTGAAGTCTAATTGCATTCCTTGGTAATAAAATAAAATCCAGGCTTGTCACTGGCACAACTCTTTTAGAGGAGAAATGGTTTGCCCCAACATCCTTACACATTCCACTAGTTTTAGCTCATGCGTTGATGTGGAACCCCTTCTACTCCATCAGATTAAATGATCCCTTCACTTATTCAAGTTTGAAGAGCTTGCACCACCTCCAATGCATTTTCTTCTAGACCGGGTTGAGATTGCGGAAGCAATAACAAATCATTGCTGTTTATAGATAAAATCCCTTAGTTCTACAAACATTGTCTCTTTAGATATCATATCAAGGCTTCTTGAGAACAGACGTGATGCTTTGTTACATTAATTTAACTGAAAGAGTGCCAAAGTGAATGACTATACTTTGACCATCTGCATGATATTCAATATATCATGCAGATGTTTGGGATAGAATAAAAACGTGGGTACACCTTTAATTAAAAATGATATTCTTGATTCAAAAGCTTAATGTTTATAGCAGTAGATCTATCAATCTGATTTGTACACACAATAGAAACAGTAGAAGTTAGGCCAGGGGTAGGCAATCCTGGTCCTGGAGGGCCGGTGCCCTGCATGTTTGAATGGGTCCATTAGCAGGCTTCCAACGACCCATTCATTTGAATCAGGTGTGTTGGAGCAGGAAGACACCTAAAACATACAGGGCACCGGCCCTCCAGGACCAGGATTGGCCACCCCTGAGTTAGGCTGACATGTTTCATTTTCAGTTTACCATAGTAGACCTACAGCAAAAGTGCATATAGGCTTTTGTTGTTGATATGTTGCAATGATCACTTATTAAACGAGGACGAATTTAACGTAAATTTAAGCAACGTCTCCAAATTCTGAAAGAGGTTTTGAAAGAATCGCACCATCATATGTTACGCTTAAAGAGAACGAGAACTCACATTTTCTCTGACTTTATTTATACTGTATGTTGACCAGGGCTAAAAGCCGCTCCATTGAAATTGGTACTGTACACAAGTCCTCCTGAGCCAGCAGTTTCTGGTTGCATTTGGATGTTCTCTCCTCTGTCCCGACCCCAGCGTGTTGTGTGGGATAGCCAGGTGGGTGTGGCCCCTGAGAGCCGCTAGCAGCTGCATGCCAGTCTGGACACAAGCTGGGCCCACCCAAAGACCCGGCCCATAGATGACAGATGTACAGGCTAAACCCAATAATGAAATAATACTGGGAGACTTTATGTCCGTGGTTTCCATCATTGTTAAAAGATTTCGGTATCTGAGTACCCCCACTTAGGTAATTTGTTTCCGTGTATAATCCTATTGCTCACTATTAAATTAAACCAACTGGTCATTTCGGTTTGAAGCCTATAAATAAACTGGTTGCTGTGTGCTTGGGCAGTATGTGCGATGTCTCATCTGATTAGGGGGGTGGCGGGAAGCCCTTAATAATTTGATCTGAAAAAAGGTGACCTTCAGTGTCAGGTGACCTCGATGGTCTGTCATACACATATGGCCCCCCGACGGCAGTATCGCAATATTCCTAATGTGGGTCCCTAATGTATTTGAACAACCCTCATCTAGGTCCACTCCATGAAATTGTTTGGATGTGTGTTGGAAGAGGCTAACATGTGTTGGGAGATGCTAACATTTTTTTTGGTGATGCTAACATCTGATGGGAGATGCTAATGTTTTATAAGATGCTAATGTGTTGGGAGATGCATGCATGTGTTGAGAGAACATGTTTTTTGGTGATGCTAACATCTGATGGGAGATGCTAATGTTTTATAAGATACTAATGTGATGGGAGATGCATACATGTGTTGAGAGATGCTAAGATGTTTTTTATTGATGCTAACACAAACTTGTTTGGAGATGCTAACATGTGTTGAGAGATGCAAACAGGTTTTTTGGTGATGCTAACATCTGATGGAAGATGCTAATGTTTTATAAGATGCAAACATGATGGGAGATGCAAACGAGTTGAGAGATGCTAAGAAGTTTTTTATTGATGCTAACACAAGCATGTGTTGGGAGATACTAATATATGAGTTGGAACGCTAACATGTGTTGGAACACTAACATGTAGCGAGCCAACCTTGTTTACATGGTCAACACTAAGGGTTAAGGTAATAACCACAAGGTCCTTCCTTATGGGAGATGACCCCTAGATGATTCAAGATAAGATAAGGGAAGATAAGATTCTTTATTGAGCCCTGAAGCTATGCAGGATCATCAGATGGTCACTGGTTAGTCATCTGGGCGTCTGGCGCTCTCGGCCTCCTCATGGTTACATTGTAATTTAGAAGGCAATATGAGATTGGAATTAGTCACCCAGACCGTACCAAGCATCTCTAAGAACCCCAAGTAGTCTAGTGCAATTGTGACTCATTTCTCATGGCCCACTTGTTCGCATGACATTGAAATGCTCCCATTCCTCCCTCCTACAGTAGCCTCATTTTAAAGTATATTGAATAAAAGGATGAGATTGTATCTTCTATTTAATGTCCAAACATTAGCATGGGGCCTCAAAATTTATTTTTTTTATATTTTATAGTATTAGACACTATACGTAGGAAAAGGTAGTTTACCTCTGTACGCCTATTTCAAGTCGCTGAATTTCATTGTTTGTCCATTGTCTCATTGCTGCATCACTGCTAGTCGCTTGCAGTGTGTACGGTGCTTTAGATGTGGATTATGATTTATTTATTTATAAATGTATTGTTATTGTTTGTTTGTTTGTTTTTATGAGTGCCGAAAAATCTAACAGACACCCCTTGAGTTGTCGGGAATTATTATTGTGGTTGAAACCAGAGTTCTACATACCCCTCCTCCCTACCCCTCCTTCTGCTCTCCACGCCATTATTACCCAGCCCCCCACCCCCCCCTTCTTCCTCGCCCCTTGCCGTCACTTTACAGCCACGTGACACTTTTTTGAGCACAGTTGTGCTCCGAACGTCATCACACAGCGGGCCGGGAACAGGACGTTTGCGGGTTTCCGAGAGCGCTGCGATGCAATTGAGGAGTGTGACTATAAAGTTAAACCATCATCATCGATTGTAATTTGAAGATTTTTTTGTCAAATTCAGCAGTTCCAGCCTTGCTGTTTTAGCGTGTTTAATCTGGAGGGTGCGTGTGTATGTGGGGAGGTGGGGTTGGAAGGGGGGGCGGAACTTCTGAGGGAGCACCCTATGATGGCATTGGAGAAGAATAGTCTTTTCGATTTGATCACGTTCAAATATCAACTAGCTTTCTCCAGAATCACCCACGACACCTTTAACCTCTAAAACAAAAAGCTTGGATCAAACTGTCACGTCCCGCATAAAATGGAAGACAAATTGGCACACGCCCTGAAGGCATGCATTCCAGGGGGCCACGGCTCGCTCGGCGCACGTGGGCCTAGACCAGGCCTCTACTGACACAGTCAGGGGCAACTTATGGGTTAGCTGAGGAGAGGGAGGGATGGGGTGTGGGGGGGTTGCAGAGCCTCAGCCAGCAGAGAGAGAGCATCTGCTCAAAGGCCAGCTCCCCACGCCCCAGCCACCGGCTCCCGAGCAACACGGGCATGGAGCCTCTGCCCAGACATCGCGCTAATTCCGTCGCCCCTGCCACACACACACACACACACACACAGGCTAATTAAGGCCATGCATTTATTTATGACTGAGTTCATTAAACAGAAAAAAAAAATGGTTGCCGCTCCAAAAACACATTAGTCCCCGGGGAACAGGACCTATGAAGTCGCCGTCTCCAGGCCATCTCACATCACAGATTGGGAATCTTTGTGACATATGAAGAAACCGTGAACTGTAGCTTAGTGCTTAAAAAACAATCGGTTTTGCGGCGGCGGTGGTTGTTCTTTAGGGGCTATTTTGAAAGTGCTTGAACTGGTCCCGTAATTACATCTGTGGGTCATGGGATGGGGGCTTAACATACCCACACATTGGTCTTGTGTTGTGTGGTCGGGGTACTGTAATATTTCATCATATTATTATGATGGAGCGATGACTCGACCATAAGGAAGTTGACCACAACGCCGTAAACAAAACAATGTTTGTTTATTTATGAGCTCTTGAAGCCACATGTTATTCAAAGTGTTACTAAATTAAAAAATTGTATTTAAATATAAATTAAGAAATAAAAGACCTATACTATGAATATTAAAAAAAAGTTTAAATAAATGTTTAAAGTGAGTAATAATGCTAACTTCAAAATAAGTAAATCACACAAATGACAACATACAACATATATTCTTGACTGTGTGGAGTAGGATACAGCGTGTGTGTGTGTGTGTGTGTGTGTGCGTGAGCGTGGGTGTGTGTACGCATGCATGCGTGCGTGTGTGAGTGGATTCCACGGCCTTCAATGTAATTGCAGAGATAACCCCGCCACACAGCCTTGTCTTGAGATAACTGCCAACTTGATATAATGCATTTTCATTAAACGCTTCCAATCCTAAACACTCCTTAAACAGACACATATCTGCTTATCGCGTGCGTCACATCATCTTGAAACGTAATGAGATGTTCATCTTGGGTTCAGGTGGTTTAGTCCGGGAATCAGTCTGAGGCAAACATATTCCTTCTTTCTTATTTTCTTTGGTTTACAGCGTGGCAAAAATAGCATGGGGGTATTATTTGCTGTTTGTTCTGAAATCACACAGGCCCAGATTCAGTTCCCTGGGATATCCACGTTTCAACATGTAATTTTGTTGTGGCTGATAAACAGCAGCATTTGGTGTCCTTATGGGGGATTTAGCCCCCCTCTCAGTGTTAGCTCCGTGCTGAGGGGCTCCAGCAGACAAAATCAAGATGGCGGTGAAAACTCAAATGGGACTGTCTCCACTCAAGCCATCGCAGGAGGCTTCTGGAAGACATGATACATACATATACATATACACATATATATACATATATATATATATATACACATATATATATATATAAACACACATATATACATACATATACATATATATACATACATATATATATACACACACATACACACACACATATATACACACACACACATATACACACACATATATATACACACACACACATATACACACACATATATATACACACACACATATATATACACACACATATACAAATATAT
>JAODLL010000019.1:541389-557103 GCA_026546735.1 Forbesichthys agassizii | reverse complement strand
TGAACTATTGTTAAAGCCTTAGTTTGCTAGGTTGAATTATATTGTTTTAAATGGCTATTTGCATTCAGAAGATATCAGCTATATAAATAATTGGCTGCCATTGCGCCCCCTTAAGGCCGATTTTCGCCAGACTTGGCAGGTTTGTTAAGGGGCTTATTCCAATGCAGCAAAACAAATTTAGTGTGATTTGGACCTACGGACAGGCAGATAGGCCATATAATCAGGAAATTAAGTATAGCATTAATGGAAGACAACTTGTCTTATAGGTACAAGAGGCAATATGGCTAAGCTTAATTTGCTGCAATTTAGGAAATTAGGAAGGTCACTATAGCTCAAACCAGCACAGATTAATTGCTATTTTAAAATTTGCCAATTTGACGACGCACTGTAGCGCCCCCTAGTGGCAGAAAAGGCACATTTTTTATATGGGTATTGGGGACCCCTGTGGGCTTATACTGACCTAGTTTGGAGGCAGTAGACCATTGTTAAAGCCTTTTTTTGTTAAATTTACTTTAAGATTATTTGTTCCATTACTTTTGCTCTCCTGAAAATGCTGTGGTCTAATACAAATTTAAGAACGGGAGTGATGCGCTCCGTTTTCTTGGTCCTGATTAGCATTCTAGCAGTACCATTCTGAATGAGCAGCAGCATTTTTACAGTCTTTCTTGAGAGTCCCGTTAAGAGCCCATTACAGTAGTGAATTCTACTAGAAATAAAAGCATGGATAAGCTTCTCTTGGTCTTTTTGGATCACCATGCTTATGATTCTGGCTATATTTTTTAGATGATAGAATGCTGTTTTGGTGACCGCTTTAATATGACTAATAAATGTGAGGTTTAAGTCTATTAGAACACCAAGATTACGCACTTGCTCCCTGGTTTTTAGGGCACGAAAGTCCAGCTCTATCATATATATATACATACATATATATACGTGTATGTATACATACATATATACATATACATATATACACATATATATATACACATATACATATATTTATACATATATATACATATATTTATACATATATATACATATATTTATACATATATTTATACATATATATATATTTATACAACTATATATATATATTTATACAACTATATATATATATATACATACACACATACATATATACGCATACACATATATACACATACACATATATATACACACACACACACACACACACACACCGAGTCTATGGAAAGTACAGTACCTTTTCACTAGTTCCAATTTCATTTCGCCGTGAGCGTCAGTCTGTAACCCCTCAATGGCTGGTCAGCCATGTGAACCATGGACTTACTGTATTAATAGACACAGGGAAGAAAATGTTGGCTCGATCTAACAAAGTATTATATGCAAGTATATGTTGCAATGAAGTGCGAGATTCTAATTAAGCGTATCGCCATATTGGTAAAATGGCTCTTTGGCCGCATGCACAGTACAAACAGAAGATTATGTTGCAACCTGCGACACTGGAGTTCCCGTCCTCAAGCCTCATGCATGTGCAGCGTATAGTAGTATAATAGAATATACTGTAAAATAATACAGTATAAATAAATTGTTTTTGATTGTACTGTTAGATTTGTAGGTATGTTATTTTTCAAATTCAGCATTTACACTAAAAGTAGGATTGATGTTGTGCTCAGGCAGTAACTAGTTGGTTACTGTAATGTTATAACTGTTTTCAGTTTCAACTAATTACTTTTTCCAAAACGGTAATAATATTACAATTACTAATCTATGTAATGCTGCATTACTGCATTTACAAGAATTAGATTTTCCCCTAGACTTCCATCTTATGAAGATGTGCCATTATATTATTTTGCTGGTCCTAGCAAACATAGGCTAGGCTAATGGAAGCAACCTGCCCAATCATCTGGTTTGAGAGGCTGCAATGTTTTCACTGGCTGACTGTTGACTCCTAAGGTTAATTATTGTTCCAATAAAGAGGTTTCCATTATAATGAGATTGCTACACAGGTTGGCATTTTTCGGAAGGGGTAAGACGGTAGTAATTGTTAAAGTAATATAGCGATGTAACTAGTAACATAAATAATTACTTTGAATTAATACCCAGTAATAAGGTAATACGTAAATACTAACTTATTACTACGAGTAACTTGCCCAACACTGGTAAGGAAGTTTGATTAAAATACATTAGCACCGCCTGTATGACAAACACAACAAAGTAAAACTGTAGCTTGCTAGTTCAAGATGGTATCACTACGCTTTTATTCACTATTCCACATTTTCTTGTGTGTGTCTATTGCCCGTCTGTGCGCGTGCAGCACGTCGGTGTCAGTACTCAAGTCTGCAGGTAGGTGGCAGTGCTGAGTTTGTGTGTTGTGTGTGTGTGTGTGTGTGTGTGTGTGTGTGTGTGTGTGTGTTGGGGGAAGGGGCAAGGGGTGGTAAAACTCCATAGGATGCTTTCAACAGCAGCCTAAACAGGTTCAGCACTTACTGAGAGGCAGCGCTGAGTGTTTAGAGTGCTCAGCCAGCTTAATGCGTTATTATTGTTACTGCATTCTTAAGGAGAATGGTCCAAATAGGGAACTGGAACAAGGAATTCTGTTCAGGACTCAAAACGAGTAAAACGACGAGAGAGAGAAAAAATGGCTCCATGGAAAAAGCATCAACTCAACTAATATATATTATTTGTTAAATAAATATTAAATAATGACTATTAAAGGTGCGCTCCTCGATTGTGTTATAGCTTCCCTGGGCAGCCCAAATTTCAGCCTGAGCTCACTGTTTATGTTCGAAAAACAAGGAAGAGCGATCGAGATCATTAAGGGCCCAAGATGCTTTGTACGTGGAGGAGTAGAGAGGAATGCGAGTTGCTTAGTGCTCAGGCGTGGGAGGGGCAATGCACTCATGAGTTTCAAACCAAAACTACAAAGCCTTTTGTAAAATTCAAACCCTAACCCTAACCCTAGCCCCTTTTCACCTGTCCTACAAAAATTAATCTAACAGAAACTCCTTCTACTATGCTATTGTGTCCAACCTAGCTACAGTAACTAGGTTGGACAGGTGAAAGGGGGCGGGACTTGGGATGGGTCAACAACAGGGTGGAAGCGAACAGAATTTAGCAAAGCAGATTGTACAGTATGTTGAATTATGATCACGACCCCCGCAAAAGCGAACAACCTTTTTTTCCTGATGCAGCTACAGAGAGGCTATCACGTGGACATATATTACCAATAGCAAAAGTTGTTCCTTTTATGGGGAAAACAATGCTACGTCCTCTCAGTTAACAGAGAATAGGATGAACGGGAACTAGTCTGAGGTGTGGTTGTCCTTCTTCATTACGAGTGCATTTCCCCCAATGAAGGACGCCTGAGTGTAAAGCGAGCCTCTTTGTCATCGAAAGGTAAACCCTTTTAACAGTAAAAAGCAATGCCTTTCACGGCACAAAGACGAGGACCAGATAGTGTTACCTGCTACTTTGGGCCAAACAAGACTGCTCTTAATTGCCTTACCAATATTTGCATGTCTCTTTCCATGTTATTGAACACCCTGCTAAGTAACTGTGCGCCGGGGCAAGAGCGCTATTTTAAGTTGTTTGCAGATGCCCCCCCAGAGGAACGTTAAAGGGCTAACCAGATTTCACACTATAATGGTCTTTTTTAGGGCCTCTCAGTTTCACTGGAAAAGTCTTGCCCATTTCGAAGGGTTCTGAGTGCACCGCAAATGCATGCATTAATGCTGACTAATGCATCTGTGACCTTGAACAGAATTTGCTTTTTTTTTTAAAACAAGAACGAACACGCACAAGTGCAATATGATATTTGTATTGTGTCTAATGAGGAGTAGCAACACCTATACCCATTAGTTATCAACCCATTTTAAAGGATAGCTGAAGTAATGGTTTGATGTGTTTATGTTGATACCTGTAGTTATTTATAAGTGCCGATGATGCAGTACTGTTCACAGCCACCAGGTTCATGGCTTCAAAGCTGAGTACGCAAAAATTATGTCCAACTGAACCAACGTCAATGACGAAGGTCATTAAGGTCTCTTAAGAAATATCAAATCAATATTTAATTTCCTTAAGAAATTAATCATTATTAATTAGCCACATGACCCAGTAAGACAATTGTAAGTGGTTTTGTACTGCGGCTAATCTAAAGGGAGAGCTGATAAAGTCAAAACCTTGTCTCAAAACATCTCTTCAGAAACCATATGACATCATGAACCTAGTTTTCTTTGAATTATACTGTTGTCTTATTATTAAAAATGGGCAGATCTTATCAAGAATTACTGTTTTAATTTAATGGGTTTTAGTACTGTAGTTATTTTCAAAAAAAGTTTAACAATTTGTCTGAAATATATATTTTCATGTCATTGGAAAATGAATATATATATATACATATATATATATATATATATATAAATATATATATATATATATATATATATATATATATATATATATAACATGATTAACATACTCACCTAATTAACAACACAAAGTTGCAAAATTGGTTATAATGGTGGATTCATGAAAGACTAATAATGGCCCCACACTAGGATTTTAAAATCTTAACTGGTTTAAAATTGCCACTAAAGAGCCATGTAGTGAGAAAGCATGTCTTCCCCAGTCTGAAATCCTCTTAGTTGTGCATTGAAAAGACCAGTTCTCAGCGTGTGAAGGTTGCATGTATATGTGTGTGCGATAATTCCCCAGGAGAAAAAAAAAAAATCAGATGACAGAACTTCTGTATATCCCAAAATCTAGTATTTCATAATATTAGACACAGTAATAAATTAAGATGAATACATTTCAGCTGAATGAAGGGAGCCAGTTAAGGTAAATCACTGTCATCACCAGTGAGAGAGACCTGAAGTTAAGTGATTTCCCTCAGGCTGATGTGCCATTTAAGTGTTCTGCATTGCTGTGAGTAACACCCATTAGTCCTTATGCTGGCGTGGTACATCAAAGCATATCCTCACATATGGATTACATGGAATTTGGGTGGGGGTGTGAAGCGGGGAAGGGGGGGGGGGGCAACTGAGGAATTGTTCACAAATGTTATGTTTGAAAAGAGAAGCATATCTATGTAGGTGTGTGCATACATACATTCTTGTGTACAAGGCTGAATATTTTGGTGTGTGTGTGTGTGTCTGTGTGTGTTTGTGTCTGTAAACAGCTTAATGGAGGCAAGCGGATCTCATAATGGACATCCACTGTGCTGTTTTATGATAGATTACAGAGTTAACACTAAAAGCAAATGAACCCCCCCAATAAACCTTTAAGGATAATTCCGTTTTTTTTAATGTCATATTCTGACAGTTCATTGGCCTAAGAGAGTAAGAACCAAATGATAAGTGAATGCATGGTCTGGTTTATTAGTTTAGCAATATGATAAGTGATTTCCCTTCATTGTGTATTGCTAGGCACAGTCAGTTAGATGCTGTAAGAGATTTTGTGTGCAAAACTAGCAAGGAATGTTATATTCTCATATTTTCAGGATTTGTATTTAACTATGTAATAAAGGCAGTAAGCAAGTTCGCTACACCCCTGATGGACCGCTGGGGCAGATATACATTAACATAAATGTTTACATTACATTTTTTTTTCTCCAAATGTAATTTGTACCTAAGATAACACTAAAGTTGAGTCTTAATTTGTACCTTTTCAAATTTTTAAGTGCCATTTCTACACATACGTTTAGTTTTGTACAACTGAGTTATTAGTCCCCAACGTCCATGATATGTATTTGAATGCTATTATCTAATGACCAATGCCAATGGGATTTGCAGATAGTGATCGCCATTTTTGTAGTTCTAATTTACATGTCTAATCTCTGGAAGATGATGATACTGTATGATTGCAGAACACAGGTTAAAATGACTGATATCAGCAACAATACAAATTGTTTTATGATGGCATACCACAAACACACTGAAATTAAGTTAAAATGTACATTGTAAATGCAAGGTGTCCAAGCATAACACATTTAGCATTTAGTTTGTTTTGCAAAGGTCTTAAAACCCAAAACATTACATGTTCACGATTATGCTTTATATTACTTTTGTATTAAAATAAGAAAAAAAAAAAAGTTTGGTTACTTTATGATACTTTGTATCATTTCGATGATACCAAGTATCTTTTTTATCAAGCCTAGGGCATGATAAAAATATTAAATACTAAAAAATTCAAAATGTAATGAATTCATGAATGTTATTAGGTAGGATATTACAATACATTACTGTCCTTTTTTTCTAAATGTCCATTTTTTTTGGTGCAAATCAAGGTCAGTGAAGTTACCATATATGTGTCTATATAAAATATTACAAAAATACATAAAGTTAAAAACGTTAAAATACTTCAAGAATACGAAAGAAAGAAAAGGAAACCTTCATTCAAGTCCAGTCCGGTCACCTAGGTAACTGCTTCATGGTACTTTATGAAGCAGCTGCACTATTAAATAATTGTCCTACGTTATAATTCATTATTTGTTGATGCCTCCATTTTTCATTAACATATTTCATAAATGTATTAAAATTCTATGCAAACAACGGCTATCTCATCATGTAGCACAACTATTCAACTGTATAATGTGTGTTTCATTAACTTTTAATTCTAGTTTTGATGTTATAACTGTAGATGTAGATGACAGGCAGGAGGGCAGAAATGTATTTTCGGCGGTACACTGCAGTTGAAATGCTCCGGGCAACTCCTGATTGGTCAGATGCTCTGGTGTAACTAAATGTGACGTAGCCTGATTTTCTGTGAATGGCTGGAAGAAATCTGTGTTTATACTGACTGCCTCACGGAGAAGCGTGGAAAGGCTGTTTTTAATGTTCGTTACCAAAAATGGTAATTTGCCCTATAAAGGGATAACCAAGCGCTAACCTCCGGTGCTGAGAAATTAGTTAATTGAATGGCCACTTGAGGCTGGCTGCAAAAGGGAGTCAATCCCCATAGACTACATTGTTAAAATGTCAGACTTTACAGCAAAAATAAACATGTGTACAGATTGGTTTTTGGTCTCTAGCTAGTTCATGCCAACTTTACGGGGGTTCATTATTTTCTAACTCATCAGTTAATATATTAGCCATTAATTTTTCCCATTATATGATTAGGGGGAATAAGGGGGCATTACAGGCGGAGTGAGGTACTGCAATGGCCAGAACCAGCACAGCGCGATCAAATACATTCTTGAGAAAGTCTATGGGTGACAACAGAGGGTCTGCCCATTTATAAATACAGTCTATGGGGATAACACATTTAGAATGTTTTGTCTTTTGTAAGTTTTGTAAATGTCTTGAAACCCAAAGCATTTCATTTTCACACGATTGTGCTTTATATGAATTTTGTATTGCAAAAAAAAAAAAATTTTTTAAAGGTTTGACAACATTTCGATGACACCAAGTATATTTTTTAACAAGCCTAGACGCCACAGATTGGCACGGCAGTCATTGTTCAGTTCCTCCTACAGGCTATTAGGTCTAGCAATGACTTCAAACACCAATTTGTTCCGCAAATAGCCCATTCAATTTGTGCCCACCAAAGACAGACACTTCTCTCACTCTACAGTAATTGAATCGTCAAAGGGACATTTTCCTCTATATCTGTCAGGCATCAGGGTGATGAATACCAAACGCTTACTTGAACAGAATGAGTAGATACATGTTTATCCATTTCCAGTTAGACGACCCTTCGTGAGCATTGATAATTGCTTCTTGGGGGCGACGAATGGAAATTCTGTCGCATTCTCAACAGCACAGACCTAAGTTACATGCACTCTTGTTATCATGCCTTTACATGAAGGTCTTGGACCAGCTAATGGGATCTCATGTTATGACTGCTCTTTAACAGGAGGCATACGTTCTTGAAATGGTAATTACGGCTCAAAATATACTGCAGCACATCAGACACTTATATCGTTAGGTATGTCAGTTTCTAAGTATATAAACGTCATCTAATTTGAGGAAGCAAGAATGTTTGGAACACAGATTATACTCTATTCTAGTGTATACTGTGTGTGTAGGCCTGTTGGGCCTTGCAAAATCATTGCATTGGTGAGAAGATGCTAGACTTGCAACCATTTCTACACACTACAAACAATCTTTCTCCAGAGTGATTGATTCTACCTTTAACATCTATAGCAGACATCAGAAAACAGGAAACATTTAAATCTTCAATACTGTTTTTTTTATTAATTAAATACACCATACTGGAGCAAATATCTCGGAAAATATCACAAATAAAATTCTCTTTCATTCTGCATTTATATGTTGGTGACGATTTCTACATTACGGACTATGAGCATCGCTCTTTAGCTTGTCATGGGTTTGGACTGTAAGGGAGCGGGGTATGGGCAGAAATGTGTGTCAAGGGTAGAATGTACGGTAGCCACGTCTGGTCAACGACATACATGCATTACTGTACATACATGGTATTTTTACAAATACACCGAGTGTGGTGGTCATGATTTGATTTCCACAAAAAAGCCACAGATTATTATAATTTTTTTTTTCATTTTCTTTTTTTTAAAACCCTTTCGATAATATACCACCGAAAAAAGAAGCACGTTCCCCTTTACAACACCTAAAATAGAGAAAAGTGGAAACACCATGTTGTTGGGAAATAAAAATAGAAAAGGAACACAGAAATTCAAAACGGTCCCCGTTTCCCCAGCGCGTCTTTAAACAAATGTACGAACGCAGATTTGAAAAATAAGCCTGTGTTCATTCAACCTCAGTTGTCTTTTTTTTTTTCAGGTTTCAACACCGCTTCAGCCAGAACCTCCTGTGTTTGTGGCTCCCTTCGTACGAGCCTTCTCGCAAAGTCTTTCTGAATTCCGGCGAGTCGCAGTCACCTCGTATTCCAGGGCCCCAGCGTACTTAATATCCCAGTTCTGGCAAGCAGAAGAGCAAAGTTCTACAAAAGCTGAGCACTGGGCATGAGTTGCAGAAATAATATCAAGATACTGGTTGGTGGTGGTGGGTTCCCCTCTGTAGGTGGAAAGCCATGGGCCGAACAGTGCAGCTACAAAGCCGGGGATTCTGATCCAGGTCGTCTTGGGTGGGGATGGGTAGGGGCTTATATGAAGGCACGCTTCCTGTTTCCTGCTTCCTGCTTCCTGCACCGCACCAGCCTAGCACACCTGAAAATTAGGGAAGGAAAATGTAAATATTCGTACAGTTGTACACACATGTATACACAGGTGTTGAACATTTCGGTGGCATGAAGGGTACAATCCAGATCCAAAGGTAAATATAGCTGCAGCTCACTGTTTATGTTCAAAACGTCACTCTCTACAAACGTGAGTGACCAGTTGTGACACTTAGGGTCCTATCTGATTTCCACCGTGTGCGTCTCAGTTTTGTCACGTCAGCGATCCCTTCCCCACCGGCAGCGAGTCAGAAGCTGAGCGTCTTGTTGTGTTTTCGCTGGGTTTCCATAGCAACAAACCAAACGGAAATGAGGAGTTCTGTCTGATTGGCAGTTAGTTGCTTTAGAACTGCAGACTATTTTTAGTGGAGCCCAGCGGAGAGCCGCTCCTGGGCCGCTCCTGGGATCCTTCTGGGACGCTTTGGTGGTTCACTTGCATTGAAAAGAGCTCTGTGACGGAGCTTGAACACGACAGAAATGCGCCTGGTGGAAATTGGGGATGAGGAACAACACTTTTGTACTGCGAGCTTGAACCCCATAGGCAATTCCAAACACAAATCGTGGAGTTTCCCTTAAAGAATTAACTGCACGTGGCTGTTTCGCATTCAAAAGCATCAGTTGCGGCCATGCCTCAAAGACACTCCCATGATTCCTATGTGTAATCGAGATTCCATCAACTTTTCCCTTGCTCTACTAAGCCGCTCATTTAATTTATTGATCAGCGAGGCTTTGGAAACCATCTGGTGCCCCATTTACTTTGCATTAACTTAAAAGCACATTCATGAAGTGATTTTCCCGTATAATTCGAACAACTCTGCAACATAACCGCGGGAGGTGCTAAGTTCCTGTGAAACAGAAAAACGCGTGGGGAGGAAAGACAATTATCCCTGTTGCCCCCGCCAATAACCTTTTCATCTTTCTTTTTAGCTTTTTATGCAATTCTACAGGGGCAATTTACTTTTCCCTTCATCCCTCAAACCACTAGGAGGGCTTCAGTCTATTAGTAATTGCAAACACCTACTTGGGGGCTAATTAAAGTGACTGACGCTGGGAGGGTCTCATTCCCCTGGGTCAAAGAGGCTCTGTACGAGAAAGGTAATTTGTCTGTCCTGAACAAAGAGATTAGGGTGAAGCCGAGAAGAAGGCTTAATAAACGAGCACCAAATGTCCTCTGCCACGACCACAGACAACACCAATTATGTCACAGTGAAATTGCACATTATCAAAACAATGGTCAGAAGACCTGCGTGGCTGCTTCATTTGATTTCCAGGCTGCCTTCAATGTTCCACTAAGTTCCAGCGCTACAACTAATTTCCACTTTGCCTCTCTGAAGCAGCCTCTGTCTCAAGGCTCATTTTGAGACAGGCCGCTGAGCATAAATATATTGGATCGATTTGGAGAACCTTCCGCTGCATGCAGTAATCCTGCTGTAAATTTACGTTGCTTAAGAGTGTCTAAATAGAATTCTCGTAACAAGGACTGGAAAGTAATGAAAATATTTATATCTTAGAAAGTGCCCTGACAGCAAAATAACTCAACTCACTTCGCGAAAACAGATAACCGGCGCGTTGAGCAACTGGTTCCACTCGAGGATGGCGTCACTGTTTATTTAATCATTCTCTCTCCGCAATAATTAAAGCACCATGGCCAATATTCAGATTGCATTTTAGCATAAATTATTCAGCAGTTTTCACTACAATTGATGTTAGCACATAAATAAACAATGAGGCCTCATGTTTACTGCACCAGGCACACAGCAAAAAAAAATAAAAAATAATAATAAATAAAATGATGGGTGGGAGTAAAGGACTTAAACAGACATTTAAAATTAAGCTAGATAATGCAACGGCTTTCAATTTGAATGTGAGGCCGCCCTCGGACCTCTTAGGGCTGATTTGTAAAAGTGACAAGCCCTTAAAAGGTTTGTGACGTGGAGGGCTTGGGGGTGGGGTGTGTAGGGGGTTTGTGTAGTGGAGCTTAATGGGGTCCTACTTCTCAATTGGCAAAACCACTCAAGGTGAAATGCAGGCTCCCAACAATATAATTCGCCTTTCATTCAGAGTTGGACACCACTCTATATCTCCCTATACTGAGTGTATGCAGACAGTATATCAACACAATGGGGCCAAAATAAAAGGAGGGAAAAAAGAAAAAGGCCACTGTACAGTATATTTCCCGCGGGCAGAGTCATCATGACAAATGAAGTTGAATGTGATTAGTTCATGAGCTCTGCTTTCACTGGTGGTGTCATGATCAGATCAGGGCGAGCTGTGACCACATGTTGGATGATATATTTCCTCTCTCAGAGGAATATAATGAGCGGGAGCAGGAAGGGGGTTCCATGTGGATGAGAGCAGTCAAACGCTACTCTGGATATCTGTAAGCTAGCAGGTACTGTAGACATGTCGTGCCTTTGTGAAAATCGTTCGTATTATTCAGAACACGTCATACTGTAAATTAAGATGTGTATTTTGTATTGCACAGAGCCATGGATAATCATAAAATCCCTTTGGGCTAAAAATTCAAACTGAACCGTTTATATATCGCGGCAACTCCTACACTACAGGATATGGGGCAAAATATATGCGCATGTTCCTTTGTGTTTCATTATAGTAGAACTATAACCGGCCCTGCAGTGAAAATAATGTTGATCGATTTACAAACCAAATATACAAATGTGTATGCCGTCTATTTGAGCTGACCGACGACATCATGATCGCCGTCCATTTATCATCTGACCCTTTAAAACACCGTGAAGGGAGCGGGGGGAGGGAGAAGATTGCCGGGCGCTTGCTGGCGTGACAAATAGCGGTCGGTCGCGACCCGTTGGCGCGGCTCGGGTTTCTGAACGGATGGCCAGTGCTTACCTTCTGGTCGGGCAGTAGCGGGTTCGTCTGCAGCGAACTCAAATGGCCGTTGATGAGCGCCGTGGGTCTGTCGTGTTCGCAGAACAGGTTGCCGTTGACGTAGTGGAATCGGTCTCCGGGGACCAGCCTGTTCCGGCAGGTGGAACATGTGAAACACTGGAGGGAGGGGGAGAAATTCACACTATTTTCCCTGGACCACAAGACTCAATACTATTATACAATGATGCTTTGGACACGGTGTGTGTGTGTGTGAGACAATGAAAGTGAATGTGTATTTGTGTGTGTGCGCGTGTTTTAGAGGGTTCAGTTTGGCTAGCTAGACCACATAGACAATGGGAGGGAATTGGTCTCTGTGTGTGTGTGCACGTGTCTGTGTGTGTGTGTGTGTGTGTGTGTGGGTGTGTGTGTGTGCATGTATGCATGATTGTGTTTGTGTGTGTGCGTGTACAGTATGTGCATGCGTGCGTGACAATGCACACACAAGAAGGTGAGTGTGTATTTATGTGTGTGTGTGTGTTGGGGGGTCAATTTCATTTGGCTAGTGTTTGCGTGTTTGACTACTGACTGCTGTGTAACTGTGCGGTGGGTGGGGTCACAACCTATAGTTACAATTATGCAATTTAGCAGTGGTGAGTACAGTAACACAGTACAGAGCAGTATTAGGAGCTGGTAGGGTCTCTCAAGGATGCTTACAGTAGGCCAGTCTATTCCCTGTACACTTAAAATCTATTAAAAATGAAATAAAAATGCATTGAGAACCTCATAAACCACAGTTTGCATGTTAGTGTATTCCTCTAGTGGATACCATATGAGTGTATAAGGCCCGCTAGAGCTCAATATATGTAGAGTGCTTCACAGTGTAAAAGAGTTAAGGTAATCTAGGATGTGATCAGAGTTCTCTTAAGCTGTTAACATCAGCGCAAATACTGACGCTTACCTTGAGGTGGTACACGTTGCCCTGCGCCCTCATCACCAGCTCGCTGGCTGGAATGGACTGACCGCAGGCACTGCAAGCCCCGCTGTTCCCAAATAGTCTACACAAGGAAGAAAGAAGTCAAGTTGTTATGGGACTGCAGCAGGCATCTGCAAAGAGATCGAGCATACTAAGGTTATCGGCTATTACCGAGAAAACAAACAAGACACGGGAAAAAAAACAACAACAGTAGCGTTTCAAACAAGTCCTTGAGGGAAATCGTAAAAATGTGGGAGGTAGAGGAAAAAAAAACAACAGAAAACGAAAGAAATATCAAAGCAAACGGAAACAAAATCAGCGGGAAACAAAAATAAAAAAACTCAGTACCCGGCTCGCTCCGCATGTGCCTCGCTCCCCCAAAACTGCATATTACTTTTTTGCTGCACATTTCATCCACCCCACCCCACCCCGACACCCGCAACCTAATAATAACGTGGAACATAAGCAATCAGGTCCTAAGAGGATTTGATTGTACGTCTAGGCGGAGATATAGTGCTTTTGCCATTAGGACGCCTGTGAATGCCTTGTCGGCGCAGCGTTTCCATTAAAAACCACGTAGCTACTGGGGTTGATATATAATGTGCATGGGTTAACCTTTTCAATCATGGTGTCAACACTTTAGATTTGCTTTGGCTCATCTTTTTTCGTCCCTAACCCCCCCCCCCCTCTCTCTCTCTCTCTCTCTGCCTCTCTCTCTCTCTATCTCTCTCTGCCTCTTGATAATGAAATGCTTGCTCCAGCCTTCCTTCTATCTTCCTTCTCAGTCCACAATTTAGATTACTTCATCTCGGTGAGCAGCAAACTGAATGAAATTTCGATTTGAGCAGAAAGTAATTTACTGGGATCTGGAGCCATTTGTCATCATATCTCACCGGGTGTTTGCTCCATCACTGCACTTTTCCTAAGCAATCAAATAAGACCACGGCATCTGACATGCTCGGAGTGGGGGTAGAGGGGCTGGGGGTGTTTAACTCTGGCATGTGTTTTGCTTGTGTGGCTGTGAATCCAATAGAGTTGTTGAGATAAAAAAATAAAATAAAATTAACAAGGGTCAGAAATTACATTTATAAATGTGTTTTAAAGTAACAATGGTGATCCATAGCCGATAAGTGGTTTAGACAGGAGATTAGCACTGCCTAAGAAACACACATGTGAAAACAAGGAACAAATCGTATATGCGGGTTTTGTTAAAGGTATACTTCTCGATTTTACATTCATGTTAAAGCACAACTGTCCACAAAGGTGTCAGTGGTTGTACAGGCCAAACTAAAGATGGGTGTGATCCCAATAGTGTTGTACAGAGATGAGTAGAGAGGTGAGTCTGCCACTCAGCAGACTCAGCATGTGCTCTGTGAGTTTCAAGCAAAAATACATATATTTGGTTTAAACTACAAGGGCAATGTCGGAGAATAATTTGAGCACCATCCCTTTAAACTTAAAGCACTGAATAGAAGGGATCTAAATAGTGCGAGACACTCTTGCATTCACAGCCCGTGCAGTTGTTAGGTACACTGACAAGGCAAGCGTGTGAGTTCTTTGCAGATGGACACGAAAATGGCTTTCAATAACAAAGCCTTAGAAGAAGCAAATTTTGCCTTGGCATCGATTGGAAGGGCTCCATCAAAACTCAATTTCAGAAACTAATTAACTGGAGACTGTTGTCGCTACGTCGCCAATTCTCTGCCTTAGCGGGGACAAACACGACAGAGGAAATGACCACATGGCTTGTTTTAAGGCTATTGTGTTTGTCTACTTGGGCAGAACACACAAACAATTCTGCATCAGCCTTTTGTGATCCTTCTGTGAGCCTCAGAGTTCCACTTGTTTTATTTTAAGGTTCATTTATAGTTTGCCTAAAATTCAAATCATGTTTCAGATTAGTGATTAAAGCAGATTTTAAAATGAATGAATGCAATAACGTTTATTATACTGTAGCATCACAGCTATATAAATCTTAATAAAAGAATACAATGGAGCGCTTTAGCACAACCTAGCCATATCTCCATGTGGTACCCATATCAGGTTTATTATTTTACTGATACATAGTATTTGATTTACAGGGCCAAAGCCTTCGGGTGCTCAATTAAGTTGCTATCAGTTTGCACTTGGACTGTAATGGCTGCTTCTTTCATTGAACTCTGTACTGGGTTGAACGGGTGGAAGGGGGATACCCAGGTCAGTATAATTAACACCAAGGGACTCTTTAATTGCAATGACACATCTGTTCTTCGCTAGTTTCCCTCCAAATCCCCTCTCCTGCTGTTGTTTCCCAGGGTTACATTGGTTGGTCAACCAATGTAGAAAATGCTGTGCTGGGATATTTGTTTTTCCCTGCCCACATTACTTCTTACTTTAAAATGACACACAATACACACACACAAAGCAGCTTTTACGCAATAAAGAGCACAACATTTAAATACAAAAAGTGTAGACTTGCGCCGTCTACAGGCCAGGGCTATTGGATTTCATTTCGACACTGACAGTCAGGTGAAATATAGCATGGCTTGCTATTAGGCTGTCTGGTAAATGCAGACCTCATTCAGCAAGGCCTTTGAGCAGGGTAAAATTACCCCTACAACAATGATTTCTGCAACACAGTCCATTAAAAATGCCTCTCTACATCAGCAGGCAAAGCACCTTAAAAGCACTAGGCCATATTGATACTGAGCGGGGCTTTGCATAATGGGAAGAGCTACATTAGAGATGGAAGGATGGGGGGGGGGGGGGGGGGGGGGGGGGGG
>JAODLL010000019.1:508352-522341 GCA_026546735.1 Forbesichthys agassizii | reverse complement strand
GCTTTTTGTTCTATTTAGAATATTGTTTGCTTATAACTGCTGGTATACGACCTGTCCAACTACTGACAAATGTACTACATGTAAGTTGCTTTGGATAAAAGCGTCTGCCAAATGCCGTAAATGTAAATGTAAATGTAAAAAGAAACGTACTTGTTGTAATGGAACACATTTATATTCGCCATATATATGAAAGAAAACATACAAAAAATGTGTATGTTATCCTTTCAATATGCAGTATTGTCTCAGAGCTCAAATGAATGAAATAAAGAAATGTGTGGAAAGGAAATACATTTTACTGGCAGGGTCAGTAATCAATAGGAAGTTAATTAATGAAGGGGGTGCAGTGATATAAGATATGGATTTCCGAATGCCTACATGGCTCACAATCACTGAAATGTCACCAGTGTTGAACCTAGTGACAAAATAAATTGCCTTTAATTTCTCCCACATTGTAGTATAAAAAAAATAATATATATATATATATATGTTTGTTTTATAATTGATGCATCAAGTACACAGCATGTATGAATAATGTATGAATGGCTAGTTTATAAAAAAGGTTATTATATTATGTATATTATTATAAACTAACATTTTTGTGACATGTTTAGATCCTAAAATATAGAATCAGGTTATTCACCAAAATTGTTTACATTGTTACAGTAATTGTTATCATATTTTTTATTTTAAGGACATTTTTTATAAGTCTACTCTATTAGTCTATGTTTTCCAATATTACCAATGCATTCATTTTTAATCAAACCATTTATGATCGCCATTTTGGTTATGATCAAATATCCAATCTAGGATATCTATAGTAATTTTCCGTCCATGGCATTTGAGCTGCTGCATGACCTTTCAGTGTGTCAGACTGATCTTTAGCACCCGTATAGCCTCTTCATAGCCCAATAGGGTGTTCAGTTAGAATTAAACATTATTAAATAATGTTTTGTTGATGAAAGTTTCTTTCTTTCTCCATACTTTCACAAACGTAAATAGTTCAACAGTATCTGAACCTTTGTAAGTGTTATGATGTGGCCCTTTAAACCTCCATGCCTCCATGTATAATATTCCCCTGTGTTACACTACTTGACAATCTGCCTCTGAATCAATAGAGGTAGAAATGACCCACCTCAGACTCTCACAGTGGGAGTCATTGATTAGCTTTTAGTCAAGGGGAGTAGAAAAAAGAAGGGAGAACAAAATCTGCCCATTCTGTTCACCGATGTACAATTTCACTAATTAGATAGAGAATATAAGCATTGGACTGTTCAAACTCAAAACTTGGCCTGGGAGAAGAAGTTGGGCTTTGAAAGAGAACAAGGAGGAAGAATTAAGTTCTGATTACAATTACGGGACGTGACACTTCGCTGATTTCAAATCAGCGAGGCCAAATTTCACAAAGCCTGTCAATGGTGGCATGCAAGCTTGCCAGATCCCTCCCCAATCAGAAGTTTGCTCTATATAATTTTACGCAATCAGATTTCTCCACAGTCATCCAGTGCAATCAGGTAATCAGAGGGGAGCATTAACAAGACAAATGGGGTTTAAAAAGTGGGTGCACTCTGTTTGCAGGAACTTCCTATGGAGAAGCCCCCTCTCTACCTTGATTACATCTATCACCCTCATACAGCGCAACATCAGCACTGAAAGTCCCTTTTTTTCCCCCTACAGCACACAATATGTGCAGTGGAAATGAGTGTGATTAACTTTATGTGTGGAATTGCAAAGGTAAATGGTTACATTTAGGGAGCCCACGGTACATCGAGTGATTAACAGTTCAGGACTGCCAGTTTTGCTGAGTGAGTCGAAGCACACGTTGCTTTCATCAGATTGATGAATGAGAAGGCGTTTATTCAAATGTTCACTTGTCTACATTATGTGTGAAATAAAAGGTCACATGATAACTGCAGTTATACAATAGATACTAGATTTGGACAAACAACGGCTGCCCCATTGCTGTATGCGTCCCTTTTTTATTTTGGTTTTCCCCCTCTGACAGCAATATCATTTCGGCAACATTCATAAAGGCATACATGGAAATGAAACAGAAGCAGCTAAGGCCTGGCTAAAATATCGTCGACCTAACACATATTTATACTATATGCTAGCAACATTTATTATTGCACTACACTACTTGGATAGAATTGCAAATACTATAGGAAAATCACACGTAGTACAATATTTCCTGGTTTTATTTGTTTTTTACAGTAACACTGATTTATGACATTAGGTTGTGTGGCCTCTATGATTTACACTTGTAATTTAATCTCAGAAAATATATTTACAGAAATCAACTGTGTGTTTTGTTGGTTAGATGACCTTGACTCACAAGGTCATTTCCACTGATCACAATACATATAATACATAAGTTGACTTATCTCTTGTAAACTAAAATATAATATAAAATATATCCATTCTTACACAGTATATAGTTCTATGAGTATATCATATACAGTAAATTGTTTATTTACTTTTTTTGTCATTTGTGTTTGACCTCTTTAGTCATTCACCCAATCATTAGTGCTAATTCTGCCACGTTGGTAAATTAATGTGAAAACTGCTAAATAAATAGTCCCTTCTCACAGCCCATGGGCTTTAGCTACAATTCTAATTAAGTTAATTGAAAAAACAAGTTGCTGGACTAGGGCACTCTCTCACCAGACAATCGCCAGGGTCTTTCCACAAGATGCTTTTGTTAGGGACACGCAGCCCATTACAAAAGCTCAACAATAATGCGTCAAAGTCAAATGAATGCCCCACAAAGACAGGAGACTTGGGAGAGTTCAAAATACTGCATCTAAGAGCCTTGCAATATAATTTTGTCCACTCTCAGGAGCCATGTATTGAATAGAAATTGTGCTTTTATACAGTATGTGGTCTGGGTTCACATTACATATATCAAAGTTTTATGCATCATATTTCCAAATGAACAGCCCAGGTCCGGTCATCATGTGTTTCCTGCGCATGAAAGTGCACATCTAATTAACTAGGTATATATTTCAAGTCACACAATCTCATCCATCTTCCACTTTATATCAAGCAAAAGATAATCTCTCTTGTTTATCAGCTTCACATATTAGTCTATCTCAGCATGAGTGCCTCTCTAATCTCCAGGCCTGCCAGCCCTTAGATTATGGAGCTATCTTTCATTTTATTCATTGTGCACAGCAAAGGTAATTAGCCAGAGATAAGTATTCCCTCTCCTGGAGTTCGTTGGAGCATTCCAAAAGCAATCTCCCTGGACACGGGTTCTGTCCCAGGCTATTTGGGGCGTTGCTGTGTGGAGATGCGGGCAGTAGCTATATAAGAGATTGGCTGGAGCTTTTGTGGTTGCTTGAGTCAGGATGGGGGCCTCGCGTTGCCATCCGACAGACAGTCACTGCCTGGTGGTCCAATCTTTCAATCACAAACCCTATTTACCATCGCAAAGCTCCGCTGGTCTGGCTGATTTATAGGCCTTCGTGATGCGATGTGAGGAATAGCAGATACAGCGTATAGTCTGACTTCATCCCTTGTGGAGGAAATTGACCTCTTGGAAACCTGAGACATGCTTTTGACCAAATACAGCAGCAAACACTAATTATCAGATATTAGGCGGGCAAACGCACATTATATTGAAGAACCCTCTACCTACATTTGCAATGGTATATATGCTATATATTTTACAATATGCCTTTTAAGGATGGAGTATAAGCAGTTACAGATGAAAATCCAAGACGTTTAGAAATATATAACAAAAAATCTGAACAAAGGAAAATCTACTATATATATATATATATATATATATATATATATCAGATGTTCAGCACTCACTTACTTAATGTTCTGAACAAAACGTTTCCTCAAACACGCGTCAAACTTTCTTGAATTACTTTCAAAAACGTTTTGTCCGTTTAATGGGCGTGGCGAGTGTTTCTCAGTGACGTGTAGGAAGTGGTAGCCGGGTGTTGTCTGGGAGTTTAAGAAGTCTTTGTGAGTAGGCCTATGCAGGGTACCCACTCAATGTAAAATGTCATATTCCATGACTTTCACTGACTACAAATCAGAATTTCCATGACATAGTCCATCCATCCATCCTCAACCGTCAAATACAGCCTATATGACCATCTCTCTTCAATCCATCTTCAACCGTCATATATAGTCCATTCACCCATCCATCTTCAACCACTTATATGTGGTCAGGTCGGCTGGGGCAGCAGCTCATGCAGAGGACCCCAAATTTCCCTTTCCCGAGCCACATTATCCATCTCTGACTGAGGGATCCCGAGGCATTCTCAGGCCAGTGTGGAGATATAATTTTATAGTATATATATAGTCAGTATATATATAGTCCTGGGTCTTTCCCAAGACCTCCGCCCAGTGGACGTGCTTGGAACACCTCCCTAGGGAGTCGCCCAGAGGGCATCCTCTCAAGATGCCCGAACAAATACAGTATTGAACAAAAAAACGGGTCACGAGAATGATGTCTGTGTAAAAGGGACAGACGGCATGGGAACGATTAACAATCTTTTTGAGCATCAACACTTCAAATACATTGCAGTAAGGCTTTAAGCCATTATGTATTGGTTTCAAATACTCCTGTAGTCAACATTTCCTGCTGAGTCAAATAACATACTGTTCTGTCCTATTTTGTGTATTATGTTTGGGGAAGTAACTTATTCAAATGTGCGTGTGGCTCTTATTCACGTCACTGACCAGGTGGCATATACTCACATTAGCATGGTTGGTTAAGACCTCTCAAAATCTGATTCCACGTCCAGTACTATTTTGATGAATGTGTAAACATGCTGCAAATAAAATTCCCTGACATTCCATACTTCGACCCAAAAAGTTATCAGTTTCCCTGTCATTCCCTGTCTGGTCTGGCATGAAAATCCAGAAATTCCATGACCAGTGGGAACCCTAAGTATGTCATCACTATTTAGTAGGCTACCAGTACCAAATATCTCCTCCATTAGCTTTCATCCTCTCATCTTAAATGTTTGCCGCCTCACTCTGACATGAAATGTACAACATAATGCACGATGACCAACTCCATAACTCTGTTGTTTGATTATCTAGATCGGTGTTCCCCAATCCTGGTCCTCGAGGGCCGCATTTTTCCATGTTTTATATGTCTCCCTGCTCCAACGCACCTGATTTAAATGAATAGCTCCTTATCAGGATTCTAACGAGCCAATCATTAGAATCAGCTGTGTTGGAGCAGGAAGACGTCTAAAACAAGAAGTAGGCCTACTTATGCAGTCCTGGCTCCGTATATCGGAACACAAACAAAGTGGTGAACACCGCTTACATCAACAATGTCACAGCCTTCGCAATGTGTTTCCAATGTGAGGGGTGGAGCTTCTGAGGGAGCATCCTACGCCATTGAAGGAAGATGTGCTTTTGTTTTGATTTGAGTTTGAAGTTCTTGGGAATGATTGACCCCACCAACAAGCAAATTCAGACAGTAGCTAGCCTTGCTACTAGCAAGCTGTAGCCTACTGCATGCTATAGCCAGCACAAATGATCCTTTTCAATTAATTATAAGCATAGCGATAGTTCAGGCAGGCCACAATAAAATAATCTTATTGCCAGCTGATCTCAGTGACCAGACTGCTCAGCTGATGACGGCAAAGCATACTATTGGCCAAACTCGTCCAGAGCGCTTATTTCAACATCCTTAGCCTACACCAATTCTTGGTGCTTCTTCCGCAAGCACGCTGTGTCTGTCTTACTCAATGTCACGTTGCTTGCTCTATTCTGTACCCTATGGGGGGTCTGTTTGCTGCTCTCCCTGTCTTGGACTTCACATGTTCACGCATTGAAAAGGCTTTCCTTATATGTGCATGGTAGGGCAGGGAGCTCCCAGAACAGAGCCATACAGTACCTCAAAATATAAATGCCCTGATGCCATTCAAATACTTATTTTGACTATACTAATCGATACTCGATTTTTTGAATTTGCACAATATAAAACTTACTGCGTCTCCTTGTTTGACTGGTTCTCTGATTGAACATCAGTGTTGTTGCTGCTTAAATCTATTTATCTTTTTAGTTCAGGCATATGGAATGCTTGCGTTGAGGACACAAAACGACTATATACTATGACTATGGGTTAGGTTTGGTTTAACCTTTAGAATTTGACCTGTATGATTACAGTAGCTATTTTGTAGTATTTTACTTTACTCTGATTTGCAAATTGAGATAGATGAGAAACACACATGTAACTCACAATTGAATACTGGAAATGTAAATAGTGTTTCACATTAACGCAGCTGTGTGGAAAAGCTTAACCGGACCATCTTGGCCCTGTGGAAAATTTGGATTCAGGTGATACAGATATATGACCACATAAATTAAAACCGACAGCGATCGCCATTTTCCAGTTTTGATAAAAATAGAATACATTTTAAAGTTTAAGGTCATCCAGTCATCCCCTATAGCCGCAAAATATAGCAATTCACACTAAAACAAACAGAGAACCAAATCGGTGGTAACATGTAAAACATTTAATACAAATGTCCCTAGTATGACCTTCAAGGCTCTTCCTGTTTTCAAGGTGACACCGTTGGGTGTTTATAGGATGACTGGACAACCTTTTTAAATCTGCCGTTGGCACTAACACCAAGAGCAAACAAGGGCAAGTCAACTGCTGTTGTTTTACATTTAATTATCAAGGGAAGGTCTTCGCTGAGCATGCATGTTCTTGTTTCAGAGCTGCCCTGCCTTACTTTATTAGTTATACCCATTATCATGTGTAAAGTCAGCTTTTGCAAGCTAAATGTAAGATAATACACTTTTTGTAAAATGTCGTAATCAGTAACATAAACAAAGGGGTGAACCCCGCTCGTACTGTATCAACAAAGCCGTAGCACTACGTTTTGCTTGACAATGCATTTCAACGTGTGATCCGCTGCTGTGGATACCGTTTTGATTTGAGCTCAAAGTTAGCAAGAATGACCGTGCCTTTAACGTGTTAGTATTTTAAGTCGATACAAACAAAAACACCTCTCCCTTCAACGCCAGTCAAAAGCTGCACCCCACACATTGGCAACCATTGACATTTCAAGCATATTGTTGTGTGGTGCAGCCTGCACCACATTGTTTTTGTTGCCATTTCTAGAACCAGGGCTGTGTAGAATCGTAACATGCAGAGAACAGACAGCTAGCTGTCAGTGGTGAATTTGACAATTGACAATAGCTGACTAAACCTTTAATTGCCTTTTGCAATAACCACCATTGTACTGGTTTAAACAGAGCTCCACTAAAGACACAAGTGCTTTTCTCAACGGCCCCGCTGTGCATTCCTAATTGTGCTTTAAGAGCTTAAAGATGCACTCCTCAATTGTGCTATAGCAACTTGACTGTTTATGTTTGAAACCTAACCAGCTGTATGGGGATGAGTAGGGCACAACGTGAGCCTACTCTCAGACAAGAGAGTACCAGCACCACACCACTTCCTGGTTTAACATGTTTCATGTCCGTGAGGATGAAACAATTCTTTCTTTCATCATCAACGAAATATGAGATGCCAGATAATCTCATAAATATGTGTTGTATCCCTTTTTCGGCACTCACGCCAGCAGGGAGAGAGAGGCTGTCTTTGTATTGGGGCTCAGGCTTACAGGAAGTGACTGGTAGTGAGAGACAGCGAGAGACACTCATCTCTTGGAGGAGGGAATGCCGCGAGACGTATCCCTTTTTGATCAGGGTCTGATGACGGATCGCCTGGAGAAAGGTAAATGGGGATCATAGCAGCCCCCGATGACAAGGGGCCAATTTTGATGTCCCCTCTGCTCTTATGTGTCGAATTCTACCGGTTGCAGCCTGGGAAAATTTTCTCACCGTGTTGTCACTGGGTTGACAGGACACCCATGACCAGTTGGATCCCAATTGTAATGTTATACAGTATGTATACACAAATATATACACTTACACACACACACACACATATATATATATATATAGAACACACACACAAATATATATACATACACATATGTATATATATACACGTATTATACACACATACACACACATATATATATATATATATATATATATATATATACACACACACACAGACATATACATATGTATATATATTTTTTACACACATACACACACACACACATACACATATACATATATATATATATATATACACATACATACATACACACACACAGAATAGTATACACATACAATATATATTTATATGTGTGTATATATACATTGTATATTTGTATAATTGTAATGTATATATAAACACACATATATATACACATATATATACACACATATTACATTCTTGTTACCAAGGCCTTCTGCAAGATGAGCGCAGTGCAACTTCGTTGCCATGGTAGCAAGCAGTTGTGTGACTGTAACTTAATATTATTTAGTTACAGTCACAGTCAGTCCGAGGTTTTCCAATGTTTCTGTATAGGCTACTTGCACTTCAAAATACTGTATATTATACTTTTACTCCACAAAAACTTCCATAACTATTGCTTGAGGCAAAATAAAAACAACATGAAATATAAAGTATTATTATTCATTCATAATAACATATACATAACGTATTTAACGACCAACACAGAAGTCCATTTGTTATTTTGAAGTATGAAATGTCATTTCTTTTTCCCAAACCCTGGTAGCATAATGTTCTATTTGTTCCCATTTTAGAATAGAGATTCTGAACAGAATACTGAATACATACAGTGTGTCTTCTCAAAACGCGTACAGTGTGAGAAAGGTAATGAAACTCTTGCTTTGTGTTATGCTAGCATAAACAGGGCTCTGGTTGTTTCATCCCAGATTGTTTAATTCAGAAATGTTGAACCATGTGCGAAACATTATATCTGAGAATCATCAAGTTCTTTATTCAATGTAACCATAACCTCAAAGGCCACATGTTCCAGCAGTGTTTATAATGCATTAGAGGAACAAACTCTACACTGTATTCTTTCTACCAATCCCACCTGGCCTTGTATTAGTTGCAGATGTGGTTCTCTAATTCATAATGAACTAATAATGGTTTTGTTAGTGCAAGATTGTTTTCCTTCCTTTTCTTGCACACAAGCAGTTTGAACTAATCTGTATTTGAGGTTATGGCATATGGGAGAACATATTGAATGAAGCGTAGCCTCTGCTATGTGTCGTCACTACAAAGCGGGCCTTTTTAAATCCACATTAGAAGTCTATATACTTCACACTTACTGTACGCACATGCACACAAAATGAAAGAAGTAAAAAAGACTAATGATTTCTGTAAATGAATCCCTGTGTTGCTTTGGTCATGATCAAATGAGTGCAAATGTGTCATGCTCACCTTAAGTATGCCAAGAGATATTATGTTGTTTAACTAAAGCCACAGTTTCAAACATTTTCATGAATTTAAATACATTTAGCTGATTTAGATGATAGTTTTATGAACTTTGATCTAGTGCTGGCACATTCACTGACATTTAGTTTCTTTAGGAAGCTGACACACAAAGAATGCAAATAGTGTCTATCATTAGCATGTATTTTACCCACTGTAATCATAATCCAATGGGTAATCTGAATGTGTCACTCTGTAGCGTTAACTCATACAAGATATAAAAGCCCTAATCTGACATGCCAGATGAATTGCTGTCACAAGTCCATCTGGGAAGCCATACATTGAAACCGTTTGTGAATGGCTGTACTTTCAAAATAATACTTGGGAGTTTGATTGGATGAACCATCTGGTCGTATTTCGCTGTCGGCACCATGGTCGGCACACCTAAACCACGCACATATAGCTATCAACACGATGCTGATTGGAAAGTTCAGTTGCTACTCAGACACATTCAAAATGATTCCAAGGCTTTTCAGACTGATTCTCATGGTGAAACTGAAGTTACGCGAGATCAGGATATTCTCACGAGGCTATAAAAGCCCCACCTCTTTGGATTGTTAGCAGCTACTGTACGTATGGAATCATAGGGGCTATATACAGTATACGTTTATCAATTTATTATGTATTCAGTCTTAAAGACATTAAAAACACATTTTAGACATTCAAATAAATGTGTCACATTATGGGTTCAAATTGCAGATACAGGCTACATATGTTCATGAGTTATCCAAGCATCTGTAATGGAATACTTAATACATAATAAATGAACACGACACACTGACACATTATCCATTAATGCTAATCATCGCTGTAAATTACAGCACATTTAAAATTCACCACATTTGACAATGTCAAGAGAAGCAACAGAGGCAATATTCTCTGGCCACCATATTTAGATGAATTTGTGTGTAGTTTTCAATAAAAGCCTGACATTTCACATAAGGATCAGCTACCAAATTGGAAATCCTTCCTAGGTGGTGCCAAATGTTAAGACGAGCTTATACCTCCACTGAAAACAATCTGGTTGTGATTTTGAAATAGAGGGTTGCCAAATACACATCTGACCATAGTGCATTAAGTATTGAGCAGCTTATTTTTCATGATTTATCTGTATGGATTAGGCCAATCGCCTCCATTTCAGTTCTGTGAAGAGAAAGGGCGGAAAAAAGAGACATTTGTAGACATAAGGTCTGAACATGAATCATATTTTATAATTCCACTGCCTGGTTGGAAAATTGGACAAAAAACAGGCACTCCATGACAGTAAGGGTACAGAAGGTTATATGAGACAAACTCAAAGAACTCCCACAAATCCTCATAGAAATGTCCACAAATCCATTTAGAACAGCGGCTCTCTAGTTCATTTTGTAAACATTTGAATCTCACGCAATAGTAAAGTAGGCATACATGGTCTGAAACTACAGTATATTCGTTTTTATGTAAATCAAATTTGTCAAATAGATTTTGTCCTTTTAAAACGTAACTTAAGAAGTATTTTAAAGCTGTTCCTGTCTTTTCTAGCTTTCATTACTTCTGCCCAGTTGAAAATTACTGGGGGCCAAGATGGCTAAACTGAAATGTCTATTAATATTGTGCACAATCCCTGTAACTTCAAACAGTATACATATAAAATAAATACAGTATCTTTACCTTTGTCTTCCAGGAGTCCTAAAGGCCCATTTATGCTTCTGCGTTAAGGTTACGGTGTCAGTTACAGATAGGGTGTAACCCTACGTAGGGTACAGTGTAGGTTGACTCTCCAAAAATGGAACTACGCGTCTCTCCATCCGTCGATTAGACGCAGCAGGCAAGCCCGTATGCCAGGGAGAGTAGTGCTTTGGAATTTGGAATGTTAATAACAACGCCATATCCTACGTGCACAGACTGTCTCTCTTTGACAATCATAGTATTATTATTAGATTCGCTGGAAAGAGATGTTTTTATATCTTTCTTGTGCGTTATTAACAAAGAATTTAGCAAAAATGCATCAGTCTTTTATAAATACTATTTTGCGTTGGCCCCGATTGTTACCTATGATAAGCTAAATGTTGGTGTAACTAAGAGATTCGATGGAAATAAATATTTGTATATACTTATTTCAAAACGTTTAAACTCGGTTAGTGTTCTATCGGGAGCCAAGACTGGGTTTCCCTATGGCATTTTCTTGTTAGTGCATCGAAAATCTGTCTTTTATAATACTATTTTGTGTCGGCACAGATTATTTTCTATAATATATGTTGGTGTAACCAAGAGATTCGCTCGAAATAAATATTTGTATATGCTTATTTCAAAATGTTTACACTCAATGTGTGTTCTAATTCAGTCGCATTTAAGACATGGTACCTCAACATTTTTCCGCTTTGCGTCAATCGCATGCGCAGTCAACGTGCACAGTTCTGTGTGGCTGACGCAGAAGTATAACATGTTGAACCAACACCGTAGCTGACGCCGTAGCCAAGACGTAAGTTTGACGCAGAAGCATAAATGGGCCTCAAGTCATAAACACATTAAACTCATTAAAAACATCAGTGCTGATCAGCTGGATACTGCACCAAATCAAACTGTTAAGGAAAGCATTCTCAGAGTTTCATCTCACAGATTATATTGCCCATCATATCTGGACTTGATCAGCACAAACTATTCATAATTCACCACTTATGTTTCACGACCTTACCACAACTCAGGCTAATTACTTTGTTAACAGTTCACCTGCCAAGTAGAAAGGAAGAACAAAGTCATACCATAAAAATATTTTTAAGTATTGCGTAAGTCTTCCAACAGACCTCCCCTCGTCCACGCTTTGAGCACTCAGCTTCTTTGATGTCCGTGCAGAGATATGTGACTGTGCCCCCGCTATCCCCAACATGTGTGCATGGCACACCCACATCAACACATCTAAATCTGGCACCGGCGAGAGCTTTAGGACTAAGGAAAACAAGGACGAAGGAGAGAAAAGAAAAGAAAAGGACAGCAAGTGAAAGGAAATCCAGCGCAGAGGAGACCTGGTGTAATTAGTTGCACCTGTTTCCTTTCACCCGGCTTCAGTTTCCTACTACAAACGCATGCAGATTACCTATCAAAGACCCTCGTCGCCGCATCTCCTCAATGGACCCTTTGTTGCCAGTTGTCCGGGAGGCGACCTACAAACGGGCGTGACAAGCAAGCCACATAGTTGGGGAATGTACAGTACACACGGGCCTGGGACGTGAGACACGGGACGTGACCAAGGGGGAACCTTCAGTGCTGAGAAATCAATACAAGGTGCCAAAACCTGCAGTTCCTCGAATGGCCACTTGAGGCTGGCTGCGAAAGGGAGTCAAGCCCCATAGACTCCAATGTAAAAATGTCCGGTGTTCAAACCCGTTCTCTGAAAAGCTAAGGGTGACGTCACGGAGGGTTTGTTCATTTATATATACAGTCTGTGGATGCGACGACCCCCAGCCAGAGTAAAGGAAGATCGGGGACACCAGAGCTAACTCACCCTTGGTGTCAGCCAGGATGGAGAAAGCTTGTTGACATATGAACTCTACAAAAACAAAATCTCTCCCCTTTAATGCCATAGGGTGCTCCCTCAGAAGCTCCACCCCCCAAACACATTGGGCATGCATTACCAAGGATGGGAACATGTTCCCATCGACAAACGCATGGCTGTGTACTGTAGATACACCGGATTATTTTTTACCATGAGGAGATGCTCGCTGAATTTAACAAGTAGTGTATTAGCTTACAATCTCTGACTACACCTTTTAAGGGGGAATTGTAGTCAATTTAGACCTGGCCATAATTTGCCCATCTCACCCTAATTTGGCCTATTGTTTGTGACCAAAATCGAACAAAACAGTTTATTGAGAGAAGGGTCTGGCCATCTCTGCTGCTGAGACACCATAGACTGTACTGGAAACAAGGTGATGTACTGTAGAACCCAAAATACATGCTTCTGAAATCAAACATTTCTTGATTATCTCAAGGTGGCCCAATCACCAGCTAATGATTTGATTGACACCCATTTGCCTTTCACAAATTAGTTTTGAGACTCATTAGAATGGGACGAATTGCAGAACATGCAAAATCTGAAGTTTTGGAAAACTTTCTAGATGCATTATTAAAGGTACAGAAAATTACTGAAAAGTTATTTTGACAAAGACTAGACAAATGTCTAATGATAATCAATTCAACAAAGGAAATTAACATATGTAATCAAATGTAATGAGAGCTAACTAAATAGTCATTTTGACTCATTCAGTCATCTCAGATATAAGTTATTGACTCATAATGTAATGTAGTTTTTGCTGGACTGTTTTGCGTATAGCAGACTGCAAATCTTTGACATATTCATCACGTTACCCATGACTGCCAGTTGAAGCAATGGCACCACACACACAGTTCATTTACTCTCATTCACTTCATCGTATATGGGACTTGATTGGGATATTAGCTGAACAATTTAGTATTTCAATAAAAGCAATGGAGGGGCTTTCCAAGTTAACTGTGCAATAGGAGGGGGGGGGGCATCAGCTGAGTAGTGAATTATACTATAGCTGTATTTGTCGACAGCCTCAAATTGGTTCACACACTCCCCTCGTCTCGTGGAATATAGCCGACAAAGAACACTATGGGGAGGG
>JAODLL010000019.1:470411-489020 GCA_026546735.1 Forbesichthys agassizii | reverse complement strand
CCACCCACGGCAGCGACAAAAGTGCCACCAGATCAGCAGGCCAGACCACGGGCAGGCGTGTAACCCACCCCACAATATCGGAGCGCCCAACCGGGGAAAGATAATCCACCCACCCAACCCACACTACAAGTGGACGAGTACATGCCACATGTCTGTGCCACAGGAATGTATAATAAATTACTTGCAAGAAGGAATTCTAAAATATCTGTAAAGGAAACTGTCATAAGAATTGAAATTTAAATCAATTAACAATGGCATGTCATAAATATCCAGCATATGCAAAAATACTGTATAGCCTTGTGTAACCAGACCATATTCACTTTGTAAATATCTGGCCATGCTCCATGCTGGGAACTACCTAATTTTGAAACTATTGTTACAATATGGAACCAATTGGTGTTGCTACAACTGTTTTGATGGCCTCACCATCATTTTGAAACAAACTTGACTTCAACGTCATCTCACTTTTCCACCCTGATTGGATGGCCAGCAGGTTAGCTGGGAAAATGCTCATTTTAACAGCTGGTTTCCAGACCATAATCTTAGCTAAATGTTTTTAGCTGAGAGCAATAGCCGGGTGGAGCCAGGCTATAAATACTGTACATATATATGAGAACAAGAATTACAGTAAATATATATGTTCTCTGGTGCACAAAAAAGGTTTTGTGCAATAAACCTTTAAGAAAGTCTTACAGGAAACCCAAGTTCTATTTTAAACCCATATCATCAATAGTTCCATTTCTACAGCCACAATGAAAAACACTAAGTAGAGCTCTGCTAAAATGATGAAAGGCTGACTTGGAAAATGGTAGAAAATGGGGCATTTACTATCTTTCACCTTTGGATGTCTACCCACCTTCTCCAATGACCTCTATTCAGTAATCAATGCATTGTCGCCCAATTTACACTAGAGGGCGATGTCAGTGCAAAAAAAAAGTACAATTATGCGCCACAGCATGGGCCAAATTTGCTGTAAGTGTGGTAAGAACGTCTTTCACATAGCTCACACATAAATCCTTTAGTGTATATTCTATTTTTCCCAAGCCTTAGAAACTTCACACGAAATAAAAACTGTTTTTCAGGAAAGATTATTTGGGTTTATGTACATTTCCTCTGCAAAATAATAACCTCACAGTGCCTGCATACTGTATAAATATTGTGATAAACAATATTGTTATTGTTAAATACAAACCAGAGACAACACAATTGCTGTAATTATTGGTTTTAAAAGAAAGGGTCGGGCTCCCAAATGTTCACACAATGTTGTTTTTCATTACAATACATTTTTTAACAATTAAAAAAGTCTGAATATGAATAATTGTATTTATTAGAAATGGTGCATAGCTTGATTGTTTTGTGACTGAAAAAGATGGAAAATCACTGCTTTGGTAATATACAATACATAATACATGTAGTAGTTGAGTCGAGTCGATTAGATTTGGGAGAGAGAGAGCGAGAGAGACTAGCGTTAGCATTTATTAAGCATAATGTTAGACTGTTTTCTCACAGCAATACCATTCCAACCAGTAGATGATAAATACAGTGACACTTTTGCAGCAATGGTGTGCATGTCTCACAAATCCGCTACATTTGAAGAATGACTGAAAACTTCAAAAATCCCTGAGCAATTAACCAATCAGAGTCCAGCAGGACAGCATGACAGAGTGTACTCATCACCGGTCGACAGGCCCGCATCCATTATGCTTTCAGAGGGGCGAGATCTAAATTAGAGAGCCAATTAACTCTGCTAATAGCCCTCTTCTGTTTAATCTGGGAGACAATGGGGATTGAAGAAGCTTTTACAATATCCGCTTTCTGCCACAAGTCTGAGGGCCTGCATTTGCTTTACTCGTTTTCACTTCAATTAGCTCAGTGCTTTCTATGATTAAGTGCCTATAATTATTTTTCAATTAAGGCTTTGATCTGGTGTGTACTGTATACAGCTCTTTAGCATGCCTGAAAGAATGAGGACGAAACACTAAATTTGTTCCCTTCTGTTTTGTGGTGATGCATGCAAGCGAGATTAAGTTTACACAACCTCCAGGAAAGCTGCCGCACACACAAAACCTGACGAAACCAGATTTTTGTTCATTCTTCCTCCATTAAACACTTCAATTTCTCATGTTTGTGTTTGAAATAAAATAGTAAAGGAAGTGTACTGTTAATCGTTGATATGAAGAAGAAACAAAGTTTAGATAAGGAATGTTGTACGGTATGAAAATACAATCTATCACATTCCAGATCAGTTGAGGATGTGATAGGTGGCACAAACAGTAAGGCATAGTGGTACTGTAAGTGGTTATTTCAAAGTCAAACAGTGGACAACGTAGGACAATGCCAGCTTTTTAACTCCACCTGTGTCAGAGAGAAACCACTGCTCTTTGACTGTTATAATGGTCCCCAGGATGTCACAGTAAGAAAACTGTCAAAATGCAAATGGTGAGTTGTTGATGAATGGCAGTATGGCTGAATAGTCATTGTTTAACCTCAATTATCCAGAAATACCAAATACCATATAACAATTTTTTTTTGGTTCGCAGTTTCACAGTCAACGGAAATAGAAAAGAAATCAGCTAATATTTTATGAACATCTTGTTAAATGTGGTCAGCAATTGCAGGCTAAAACTTTGTCATCTTCAGAAAATATAAACCCACGGTCTGCTAGCTGCCTATGCTGTGTAGAATAATCAGGTGTTTCTACACAGCCCTGGGAAATCTGTAAATGGGAACACAAACAAAGTGGTGCCGACAACAATATATTGCCATGATGTTTGCAATGTGTTTCCAAAGTAAAAATAACAGTTCTCCTGAATGTCTGACTGCCCTTTTAAGGAAGCTGTTTATTGATTATATGTGTTATATGTAACACGCATATAAGTTAATTTACACCTGTAGGTTAAGAGCCAAGTCCTGCACAGGGAACAGAAGAGGCATGCTTTTTGGTCTACGACTGCCTTTGATGGATTAGGACAGGAGTTTGATCAAATAAGCATTGATAAAAAAAGTGAACTAGATTATGTCAATTTTAGCCTGAAATGTAGCTCAGGTCAAAAAACAATCGTAAACCATTGTCCACACTACAGTACAGTGATGTTGATCATTCAGCAAGTTAAATACAGATACAACCCATTTTAAAATTGTTTAAAAAATGTAGCAGGTCTAAGCAATGCATAACCATAGTCATTGCAATGTTGGTTTAATTCATAAACATTGTAGCCCACTGTTTGCGAAGTTTCTTCACAAAACGTGCTGGCGTAGACCACACAGACCTTATCAAAGTGAATGGAAATTATGAGCATTACTGTAACGACTCCACCAGTTCTACTGATTTAAAATACAATTAGGTAATTTAGCAGACTCATGGTACAATTACATTGGAGCATATGGGCTAGGCATCATGCTCAAGGGTGCTTGCATGGAAGCCAAATCTGGGGCTCGAACCCACAACATTCTGTTTGGGAGTACAACGCCCAGACCATAGACTACCCTGAGTCGAATCTATTTTAAATATATAAAATGTGCTGTGTTGGTTTACCAAGGCCACTGTGGTACAGTAATGTTTGTTCATCATTCGGAAATGTTCATGTAATAGATATAAAGGAAAGCACAAGATGTGTTACCCTACACTAGTTTTACAGAGGTATACTGGAAAGCACCTTACTATTACTGTGCAGTTGTTCCCAAAGTCAAAGTAAACAAACACTGTTTTCCTGAGCATGTACTGAAGCTATAAATCAGAATAGAATATGGTTGGGGTTTAAGTCTCAGGGTATCTGATGTCCTGTAAGTGGATAAAAGACAGTAAACACTAAAAATATCAAAGATATCAAAATCCCTAAAGTTGTGGGGAAAAACAACTAACCACAAAACCACTATTGCACACTTAGAAAATAGAATGGAGCAGAAAGAATAATCTATTTAACGGATCACAATAATTAGCATCGCCAACGCCGTCTCAAATTAAAGTATAAAAGTACTAATAGTTCCAACAGTTTAAGGAGTTTAGCGTTCACACAGCCGTAAATGTATTGTTTTAAAATATGGAGTTAGCTAGTAGGGTGAGTAATGGGTTCCCATGGAGAGGACCGTAATTAACTTCTCCGCTGTAATTAAAACGACGGTGCCTCTCTCTCTCAAGGGTGCCAGACTGCTATGAGCTGTGACACTTCAGAAGCAAAGCTGTGACTATCGCCACGCACCTATTTACCCAGCTATACCTGTATACGTAAACAAAGAGGGAAGAGTGTTTGGGAAAGTGTGTGTGCGGGGGAGAGTGGATGTGAGGGGGGGTTGGCGGGTGCGGGACGGCAGGGAAAGGGGGGCTTGGTGGATAGAGAACTGGACGCTTTCATTGCCCTGGAAGGGTGGAGAGTGGAAGCAATAATGAAATATCAGGGCTTTGTGGAATATGAATGGGGAAGAAAAAATAAAAGGGAGGCGCAGGTATAGCAAGGGGACTGGTGTTAGCGGAGGGAAGGGGGGGTTAGGAATTGTGTCTGAAACATTTGTGTGTGACCTCCCTCCCTTGCCCCATCCGTCAGGCGGGCCGGCTCATTATTCTAACTAGCCGGCTCCGTTCTGCCCGCGCAGGACGCCATCAGCTGCAATCTGCATGCCAATTATCGCCCGGAACCCCCTGATACCCCCGCGTGGAGAATGATCTGTCAAGAGAAGGGAGAGAGAAGAAGAAGAAGAAAAAAAGAAAAGAGCAGCGAAAAGGTTTGTGTGCCGCCACATAGCCCCAATCTCTGCACACTCACCTGCTCCATCCCCCCCCCCCCCCCTTCCTTACACTCTGTCCCGCGTTCCTGTACAGCGGTGACAGGCCTTCCTAGAAAATTAATCTATGGAAAAAGAGAAGGGGGGGGGGAATTAAAAAAAGAATAATAATAAATGTAGCTATTCTCCCCGCTCTGGCCGCTCTGTTCTCCAGTCTCCACAGGGTAGGGGGGAGTCATGAGGTGTGTGTAGGGAGGCAGGGGGGAGCAATGGGGCATAACAAAGGGGATACTCTGCCCCACCCCCCCTTCCCTGAATGTTACACTAAGGGCACGGAGAGCGGTCACCATAGCTGCCAGGTGTGCCCCCCGTCCTGCTCTCTTTCATTCCCATCTATTTTGCCATCAAATTACATATGAGATGAGCGGCTATTTCTGATGCCGCTCTTGATCTCTTAACTGGCCGTAACGGGGCACGCAGACATTTCATGTCAATGGCCCATGCAATCACGAAGGCCACATGGTGAACTGCAGTGCCACCATAATAAACACAATCCCACCGCATTTAAAGATCCTGTAGCTACAGTATGAGGATTATTAACGTTTAGGGTTCCTGTCTGATCACATGCAGGGTCACTGACTCATCTTGGACTTTGTGAGCAGGCAGACAGACAGACAGGCAGGCAGGCAGGCAGGCAGGCAGACAGGCAGGCAGGCAGACAGACAGATCAGGAGTTCAGAGAGGATTAGAGTAGGAAACAATATGATCTCATCTCACAAATACACAAAGTTGCACTTTGTTGTCTTGCTGAATCCCCCGTCGCTCGTGTTCTTAAGTGGATGAGGCAACCCGTCTCTGCGGTGAGGACTGAGCTGAGAGGGAAAACAAAGCCGGACGCCATCCTGGTTTTCAAAAGCACAGCGAAGGCGATGAGGGAAACTTCTCAGAGGCAGCGGAGAATTGGTTTTGCTCCGTCTCCCTTTGTGATGCGTGTGTGTGTGAGCTTTGATTAAAGACAGACGATTCCTTAAGCACATTAGGGCCATTTTGTCCAATTGTTTCACACCCCGTTCCATATCCACCCTTACAAAGGATATACAGTAGACCGCTGCACATAGCTAGCTAAGCACGCCCTTCGTAATACTCTATCACTGTGAGCAGGCCCAGCAGAGACATTGACAGGACAGAAGCGGAGGAATTATGGGATTGAGTAGTCGTTACAGCAGAACATCAAGCATCATATAGCCCACTGTAAAGGTGGTGGGCGGTAGAACCCATGAAAACAAACCAAGAGTCTGTCTAGACTTGTGTTTGTAGCATTTATGAACTGTGTACAAGGCATTGATTGTTCATCCAACCTGAGACAAAGATGTCACTCTGCTACTCTGCTATTCTGAATTAGTCAAATGATAGTCAAATCTTTTCAGAGAAGAGTTTGCTGCTTACTAATGCTTCACTTTAACGTTATTGTTTAGTTTATAAATCAATAAAATATATATTATATTGGGCATTCACGGAATACCCTGATGACCCTAAGCCTAAGGGTTCCCCTGTGCTTCTCACAGCCTATAACCATTTTATGGCCTGTGATCAAAATTCAGATTTATTTGTGATAGTCTCATCACAAATAATATGTGTGCCTATATGGTTTAATTGTACATTTTTCTCATAAATAACATTTTTAAATATATTTTCACCGCACTGGGATTTCCATTGCAAATGGCTATATGTCCCAAAGAACCTGCCGCTATATGTTTAACTTTGCCAAATACATATCTATGCTGCATTTAACTACAGTTTGCAAGCATTCGATTCGCAATTATCCCCCAGATTCAACACGTTCAGATCCGGCTCTTGGGAGTGGTGGACGAAGGCTTAGGCTATTTCAATATTTACCGAGGAGAGGATATGACTCTGTTAGCATATTCAGTGGTGGAGTTGAACCCGGACCAGGCAGCCTATACCCTAGAGTAATAATTAAGAATCGTGTCAGCAAGTTGTCACTACTCAATTACCCCTCCCGTTCATTCGGGCACACAATATGACTGCAAGCCATACGAAGACACTGTAGTTGTCATCTGAGATTGAGGCAGTGGGGGAAAACCACTGGAATGGAGATTATTGTGAGTGGGGGACTCTGAACAGGGTTTAGCTAACAGTCTCTGTCAGAAGGTGAGTGGTGAATGCGAGTGACCAAATAGCCCCCCCAAAACATGAAACCATTATTGCCGATTACACAGAACGGGGACTTTGGTGGTGCATTAATTGAAGCTTTGGCTCGCATCAGTTTCCAATTACTTTTATGCTAGCCTACGGTTAAGGCTGTGACAATGGACAGTAAGAAGACATTTCACAGACGGAAGGATGTGCAGGAAATAAAATAAGGAAGGTTTTCTCACTGTTGTTGACTTTGAATAGGGAATTGTGTGAAGTGGATTGGCTGCGGCGATGCTCAGCAACACTAGGGAAAACTATTGACAAACAGAACTGTTTCAAACAGGCCACATAGGATGTTCGCTATGAAGCTGCTGTTTCAAAGTTGATATACACTGTGAGGTGTAAACATACAATAATGCACCTCTGTGTCAAGCATCTTTTCATGAATGTAGCCCATACTGTATGCTATCAATGTAACCAAACAGGAGAGGATTAAGTGAAATATACTTGCCTAACATTTGTTTTTTTACAATACATGCAGAATAGATGAAGGATTTACTCAATTAGCCTGCATGCAGTTGCAGTTCAAATTATTTCAACGTAGCCTACAGTACAACAGTCTATTGCGAATACCGGATGTTTTGTTTTAGTGGAGGACAAATTGTCAAATCATGTCTTAGATTTTTTTATGTTAATTGAATCATCAACTGACTGACCACGGAAATTTTTTGTTTGTTGTTTATTATTTAATAAATGGCAATTTGATACCTGCTTTTGAATTTGTTCATATTTTGCTCCTTTACACGACCTTGCCAACATTTCTTGACAGTTTTTGAAGATGTAATGCTGTGCTTTAGTGAAGTCATGGGAAGATGGGTACAACTGAGGGCGCCTGCTGTGTGTAAACAATATACTAAAAAAAACAGCTCCGCCTCGACGTCTGCTCCACATTGCTCCTGCTCAGCATGTCCGAGACCCAAGCGCTCCCCTGATTTGTATCACACGTTGAATTAAACCATGATTTCTGTCTACTCGGCAATAGAGCTCTATACCTCAGGATATTGGGCTACATCATTTTGCACTTTGGACAGGCAATCCGCAACGCTATGCAAATATACACAGTCTGTCTTTTTGCAATGGCCTCAAACCCACTACATAGGCGCTTGACATTGATTTGTGTTTACTTATTTCATTTTTCTAACGTTTCTCACATTCATGCCCGCTTTCTGTTTCGACCGAGTCTCTGAGGAATCTTGCTAGCAGGAGGAGGAAGTGGGGGGAAATTAAAATCCATCAGCTAATGTGTCGCCAGGTAATGAAATAAGAATCTGACACTTCTCTCGCATTGAAATGCAAAAGAGGTGTCCTGGCATTACCCTGGCAATTTATCATAAAAGCCAGAGTTTCTACTTAATATACATGAGCTACAGTGAATTATTACGGGTCTTGCCATTATAACAAACTTCTCAAAGTGCACAGACAAAAGGGTCAAGTATATTATTTTCCCTTTGCGTCACTCGGACGGATAATCTAAATGGCTTTCTGAAGTTAGGAAATGTGATACTTTCTTTGAACGTGTTTCATACTTTGTCCCATTTTGCACAATGCGACCCCTTTTCGCCTCTGTTCCCTTTCTGCCGGGGTGAAAATGGGAAGAGGTAGAGAGAGAGAAAAATACATCTGAGTGCTTTTTCAGACCTCTAATTCATCTCTGCCATTGATATGTCCGTACCTTTCTTTCTTCCTTGCTGCTCCAAGATGTGGCTGGGGACTTTACCCATCCACCCTGGCTATTTTATGCAAAAGCCTCATACATAAAAAGAAAAAAAGCAAAACAACAATCAGCTACTGCGGGAAGAAGAGAGACCTCCCCCCTGAACAAGTACATTGAAATGCTGTGAATCAAACAATGATTGATTATGACTGCTTAATCTTGTTATTCCGCCTGGTTAGAATAATCAATACTTGACAGGTCAAGTGATTGATACACAGGCCTTAAATGTTAAAGTTAGTTTTTATTAAATGTATGCACATAGGTACAATGCAAGATAACGTCCTGTATTTATAGGCTATACATTGACTATCCCTTGATAGATGCGTTGAGTCGAGTCCTCTCAAGTCGAGTCGAGTTTAGGCATCTGTCAAACCCACATCAAATTAAAAAAGCTAATGTTTCAGGTTACCATAAACAAATCTTATGTTTGTGGTTTGTTGCCTAAAACCCCACAACACCTCAAGTAATCTCTGTTATTCCATCAGTACGTCCCGCACACAACAGTGAGAGTATTGAGAAACATTAGGACAAGAAATTACGACTCTCGATTGTGTCATTGTTTTGCAAATGTCACCTATAATCAAAGACCCCCAATTGAGCTCTGATTTGGGGGGAAGGTGGGGGGGGTGTCTCAAATAAAAAACCCTGAGGGTCATATGCATTAAGTGCCACGTGTGTGTTTCTTTGTAGACTGAGGGCTGTCATATATAGCTATGATGCATGCAGTCAGTCATAATGTATAATTTATATGACACGTTTTCACTGAGGCAGGCATAATGCCATTATCATAGTGGAGAATGTGTTTAGTTCTCCTAAGAGACATCTAGACAAATTACTGTGTGACATGCAAACTAAGGCCAAAGATTAATGATAAACTTGACTAGAAGAAATGGGCATGTGTGGGGTTTTGTGTTGAATGTTTAAAAAATAAAAACATGTATGTTAAAACATTTTAAAAAAATAACTAAGACACTTTTTAACTAAGACACACAATTACATATTTTCATAAATATCTGCATTGGATTTTTTAAAGATTATGGAAAAATATGCAATCCATTATTTTCATTAGATTAGTATAATAATTCTAATCTGTATAGATATACCCATATATGCTCGGATCCATCGGAAATAGCACATTGTGACTGACAGTCTCTTAATAAATGAGGTAACTTTAGTGTTTTTGATGGCTACATAAATCCCAATAACCACAGCCCGTGCAAAGCCATTAGCACCGCTGAGTGACTGTCACATCCAATGAAAGCCACTCCCCAAATCCACCTGGGGCTCTTGAGATGAATGGACCAGCGTTTTACAGTGTGCCTGCTCATTTCTGCCCCAGTACAGAAGTCAATGCTGATTAAAATATCCACACAGGGCCCCCCCCTCCCCTCCCGTTTATATTACCATTTCACCCAACCAGCCCAGACCCTCAATTAAAGCTCTTTAACCCGGATGAATGAAGATGAGGGTTTAAATGCTGGCCGACAGAATTACAAATGCTCAGAGTCGCAATTTATCCACCTGACAATTAGGAGCAATTGGTTTCATGCTAACTCATCCATAAGGTTTCAAGAGGCCCTCTTTGAGATCAACAGCGGTGGCTGAAGGTGTCACAATTCCCAGTTCCGCCCTCTGTTTTGATTAAAACACAGTTGGATGCACCTTAAAGTGATTCAACGCTTTTCTCATGCTTCCTCACCCTCGCAATGCAACCATTGTGGTTGATCGGCTATTAAAGTTCCTATGCTATGCACCCGCACATGTGTTTAGAGTTGCTTTAGCCGGTATCAATTAATTGATCATTAGAGCTTTACGTATGATGGGGTGGGATGGTTTGTACAGTATGTAGGCCTATACTGTATAACTGTTACTTCAGTACACAATAGCAGTGAAATGTTTTTAATGATTGGAGCTTTAACTGAACTGTTCCCAATCCACAGTTGACAATATATCAACAATGAGAAAGGCAATGGTATTAAAATACTATTATTTGATGCGCTCCACTTAGTATTATCTACGTAACACAATTACTCTGACAGCAGTAATTATTAGAACAGGTTATGTGGCCATAAAGAAATGTGTAAGCTTTGTGGCAACATTTTAACTCCAGCTACTGTGCTATTGTAAAAAACTGAAAAGTGGTGGTTAGTTTTTAGTGGGGAATGTCTTAGGTTTTGCCACAATAGAGAAGAGCTTTCGATGACAGAGCCACTTTCTCTACCGGAACCACTAAACTTCTATGGTGATATTCTTTTGTGCTTTAAAAAAAGGTATTTTGAAATGCATTAGCACTACACACTATCTGAAGAAAGACCAAGCTGGGATTTGAAACATAGCAACAGAAAAAAGGCAAGAAAAAAAAAATGAAATGGGACACTAGCTTTTTTTTCTCTTTTTTTCCCCTTGGAATATTTTCTCTATTGTTTGTTGACGACTTGATACCGCTAACTTCTATTTATTTTTTTCTCTCCTTTTTTGAAACCGCTCCTTTTCTTTTGCCGTGGCAAATTTGTTTTCAGGCTCCATAAAATAGCCTTTTCTTATTTCAAGCGGCTGTGTATGTGGTGGAAAATCTTTCACAAAATGTATCCTTAAAAGCACATTATTCTGTCCCATACACCGTTCAGAGTTTAGAACACAGTTCATATTTACAGTTGGAAAAAAACAGAAAAGGAAAGGATTTTGCCAGGGAATAAAACACCCCCCACCCACGTATACACACTCACTCTTGGACTGGCGGGGTTCAACAATTGCTATTCACAATCCTATCCTTAATGCTTAAGACCGACATAAAAGACGAGAGTTTAAGAATATAGGGATAAGCCCTTTCAGCTTTTCTAAGTCTTAAGGCTGGTTTATGCTCCATGAATACTGAGCATAGGCACCCAGTGGTGTTGCCACTCTAAATAGATATTACAATGATTTGTGAACAATGCATTCGCCTGATTCCCTCCGACACAAAAATACATATGTGTGTATATATAGTGAATAGGAGGCAAACATTAGCGCTCCTTGACAATACGCACATTTTTTTTTATGCAGAAGGGTAGAGCAAGATTAATGTCTAAGCGAGAGAAAGGCGTGCTACCACTTTGGGTGTTTGCAGGGAAAGCTGCGTTGGGAAGATGCTTTGAGAGGCTAAATCCCTCCTGAGCACAATACAGGGTTGCTGATACAACTAACAGACACGGGGTCACCTCCCCTCAGGTAAACAATGGAGCCACAACAACGAGCTATAGCCGAGAGCCGCCAGGAGGAGCACAAAAGCATCTATGGAGCGAGGAGAGAGATGAAACTACATCAGAAAAATGCATTTCGCTAGCATTTCCCATCATGATAGCTAATAGCAATGAGGGCCTGCTCAGTGTCGATGCAGAAATAAAAGTCAACACAATGGATGTCCACCACAGTTCTGCTACAAATCTGTGGTCTGCGCACACCACAAACTTATAACACAATAACCGTAGCGTAAAGCGGGTAGAAGTACTGTATGAAAAACACAAAGATGTTTGTACTCATCCTACTATTTCTATTCACTTTAACTTCACTAAACATTTAAAATATGACTAGTCCACAACTTTAATAACTATTGTAAAATGGATCAAATTAAAAGGTATACTCCTTAATTGTGGTTGTTCGGTATCCCGAATTGTCCTTTTGTGGATGATGAAGATGCTCCCAACATGGCAAATCAGGTTCAAGTTCAGGTTCAGTTCACTTTATTTGTTTAAGTTCGAGTAACTTTATTTATTTATGTTCAGGTTACTTTATTTGTTTAAGTTCAGGTTACTTTATTTATACCCACTGTAGGTAGATTTGATTGGCTAAAGAGTAGTCGGAGTAGATAAGTTATCGTCTATGTTGACACATTTCAACACCGACAGTAGACTTGCAACAGGATCTCCTTCCACCAAGTTACAAGCATCATCATGAACATGCACATACACGCATACAGGACATATACATGTATTATACATTATATATAGTATTATACAAATATCAAATAGATAAATAAAATAAGCTTTTCTTTTATCATCTGACCAGTAATGAGAGCAAAGAGATGCTGCTCATATCCTTTCAGATGCTACTGCGTTGTTCTCGAAGAAGGCCCGCGCTGTAAGAAGGTGGTGTGGATTGTTATATAAGGAGTCTTTTTTTTTTTCCACGCCACATAATCTTTCCAAACGGCCCCGGGGCTCGAGAACAACTCCGACCCTTGTGTCTCGTTCCTCAATCCAAGATTAGCCTGTCTTCTTGTCTTAATCCAGCAGAAACGCTGCATCCTGACTCCAACACCTCTACACAATTACGGCACTCCATAATCCCTGCCTGCCTCCATTTTCCCTACTGCTTTAAGAGGGGTAAAGATCAGGGGTGAGCGCTCATCCCCCGAGCCCCAGCTCGCCTCTCGCCACGGCAGTTAAGTGTCTGTGGAAATCATAGAATGAGTAAAGCCTTGTGACAGTTTATTAGTACTCCCCTCCTCTCTGGGGGTTTACCAGTGGTCAGTCCCTAAGTATACTCTACTAGATTAGAAGGATTTGCTTGTAGCTCAGGTGGGAAATTCCAGTGCAATTCTCATTTTTAGTCAACTTGTACGCTGATGTCACCGAAAGGGGCTTGGATTTCGCCAAGTGTGAGCCTGATTCTCTGTTCAGATACGGAGCATTAAGGCTTTAAGGCCTCTTCACTGACAACTTAAGTGACTCCTCCAGCACTTTATGGTGACACATGAGCCACAAACAAAAACTGTTGCTCTAATACGCTGAAAATATGTTGTATGAATAAATATCAATTTAGCTGCTATTGTATCACTACAATAATGACTTCTACTCCCCATTCGAGTGTGATAGAGGTCTGTCCCCCACCCGGTACTCAAACCCCACTTCCAAAGATAGAGAGTGAATGGGAGGCCAAAGCCCAAGAGCTCTAGCATCTGTCACTATAGAGCGTAACGTGCGTGTAGTTCCGGAAAAAAATCTCATTGACTTTTCGGAAACTCTTTATAAAAAGTGTTACGAGATTGTGAGTCGATGGTATATGCTCCGGTAGAAGCCACAAGTCTGTATGATATCAACGTTGTTTTAAGGGTAAATATGATGATTACTACAGTATCCACAATCTTTAAGTGGAACAGCGATGTCTCTGATTGGTGGAGCTGGCTCGTGATACCATCGTGATCTCGCAAGCTTTATTTGACCCTTCGAAACCATTCGTAACTGAGAGAAGTTCGGTGCTTGTTACCATGGAAATGTTTTAAACCCCGAAAAGTCATGTCTAGTGGGTATGATTGTTTAATGTATATGTTGATGTATAAATCATTTGAAAACTATGGTATTATACTATTGTAATGGTATAATATACACAATACAATAACTATATGAGAATATACATAATATGATAACTAATTAAGAAGAATGAAGCAAAAATATGCATTTCCTGGGATTCGCAATGGGTTAATTGTTCCTTCACTATTAAAATAAGTTATGCACACACTTTTTTTCCATTTTGATTCATTATGTTTTGCTCTGAATCAAATTGTTTATGGTCAAGATAATTCTCGTAGCTGGATGACTTGGTTTCAGACGTAAAACTCTTAATATAAGGATTTTATGAAACATCAATGGATTCTGTATATCTTTATCTGATTCAATTGTTTGTCATTGTTTACAAAACTTCCATGACACCCTTATCTCAAAGGTAGTTTCTGTTCCAGTTAGTTAGCACTAGCTAACGCTGTCGCTAAAGCAAACGTCCATAACTTACCGTTGTCTCAGAGATGGTTTCTCTTCCAGTTAGTTAGCACTAGCTTACGCTGACGCAAAAACAAACTTCCATAACTTACCATTGTCCAAGAGATGGTTTCTGTTTCAGTTAGTTAGCACTAGCTAATGCTGTTGTAAAAGCACAGCTGAGCAAAAATTAGCGGGGTGCTTACTGAGAGACTGAGAGCTGTGCAGAAATCTATCACGCCGCTGGCTAAGCATAGCTTGGCTGCCTCTTCTCCTGTGGAAGTCTTAAATGCATGTGTTTGCCCGCAGGCCCTCCAATTCTCTCTCCCTGCATCTTCTGCTTTCTAGCTGCAATATACAGTATAAACATTTTTATATTTATTTCAAATCCCTAAATGGACTGGAATTGATCAATACCTCATTGTGCATGTTGACGAAAGGTGAATGGGGATGAGGGCGGGGGGCATTCTTTTTCAAGCAAATACAATGGCATATCGGAAGGAATTTCAAAAACTGTTGAAAGACAGAACTGATTTAAGTTAGGTTCTTGTCATAAAGCTGCATTTTCACAAGAATCACATGTCTGGTGAAGGAGAGACAGAGCGAAAGAAGGCTAGAGTGTGAGCCATTGTAGGCTTCTACCCAAGCCTCGGAGTTGAAAGGACTGGACAGATTTGCTCAGAAGTCTTTTCTGGAGACATTTCTTGTGCCAGAGATAGACATCGTAGAGAATAAACAACTTACTGTCAGAGAAACATGAAAGGACATGGAGGCACAAATGTCCCACTGGTACAAAAATCAAGGAAAATATAAGGGCACCAGAATTCTCTGTGCTTCTATATCATGTCTTCCAATTCATATTTCATATGATGTAGAATTCACGAAATATATAGAAAATACAGCCATTGGGCGTGATATTACACACAGTACATAACAACATAACATATCACTACAGTGGACAAAACATTTTTTGAAAGTGAGCCATTTTATGTTCATAAAATATGATATGATTAAGGTTTTGATGCTGGAAGCTACTCATATTTTTCCTGCATCAAAAGGTAACATCTTGAGTTTTTCATATTGCCAGTGTTCCATTTTATCAATCTTTAGGCCTACAGTATCTTCAAAAAAGAAAAAGAAGATTACTGCTGAGTAGCTGAATTAATCAACTAAAGTACAATTGAAATGAAACCTCCGTTGCCCCAGCTACGAGGATATTCGGAGCAACCGGGTTCCATTGCCTCATCTGTTCCATACAGCCAGCATGAATATTGGGAAGCGAGTCAAGTGATCATTATAATCTGCCATGCCTCATTCAAACCACAGTGACCACAGTAAAAAAAAAAAAAAAAAGAAGAAGAAACGCTGCATCCTCAACTCTGATAGATTGCAGAGGAAAGGCGAACTGGGTATTGTGGGGGGAAAGGGGAGGGGGGAAGGTGGTTCGACGGGACGAGGGGGGAAAAGACAGTAGAGAGCGATAGCAGAGTTCTTGGAAGTGAACGAGAGAGGAGCACTGAGCCGACAGAACAATACACGTAATTGAAGCAGCAGTGCACTGTGAAGTGGTCATTACTAGAGCTAATGAGCACGCTATCTGTGCTAACATTAAAGTGCTCGCTAACGAGGGCTTGTTCATCATTCGCAGAACACAAGTCATCGCATAATCCTATCGCCTGTCCTCTCATCCCCATAGCAGGGAAAAGGCTCATTTAGGCATCTTGCGGACAACAGCAAGAAATCCAAACAAGGCCTGCTGTGGTCCAGGAAGATTGATTCAACCATTTAAACTGGGTCTCTCGCCCAGTGAGTTAAGCTTTGACTTTTATAGAGCCTGATTGTGGAACTAGGTCCAGTAACTCTCTTAGCTAACTTTATACTAGCTCAATACTGTTTCTGGCGTGTGGATGTTCAGAAATATTACTAGAGTAGTGGTTTTAAAATGTTTTGAGCCAAAACCCAGTCCTCTACAATAATGGCTTATATCTTTCAAATGATTGTCTACAGTACATACGTATTAAAATTAAATTAATAAATATATATAAAGCTGAACTCAACTCAGACCTCTCAAAAGTATCTTGAGACCCCATGAGGGTCTCTACCCACACTATTGAGAACCTCAACCATAACAAGATGTCCTTTTAAAAGTTTGTCTGGCTGTAGACTAATAGTCAACATCATTCACTAATATTTATTACAAAACCAATTATACTAAAATGTGTGTAGCCTATCTGTGGGCTTCCTAAACCTTTTTACCAAGGTGTTCACACCGGTTTCAATGACACAAATCAGTAAATTAAGCACGACATTACTGGAACCCACCACAAGAGGGCACTGCAGACAAGCCATTTTCCATCTTAAAGTCAGGATGCAGTGTCACATCTCAACAGTTGATAAAGAGAAGACAACTGATAGTTTGCATCAGATAATAAATGAAGGGAACGCACTCCACAGGGTGCGCAAACTCTGAAACACTCATTATCTATTTGATTCAAGCCTGATTGTAAAATATTTTCACGGACAAATCCTCCCACAGGGCTAACCACCTCTTGATGTTCTCTCACTCGGTGTCCTTGTGTTGCTATTTACTAAGCTTCTGAAAAGGAGGGGTCGGGGTTGGGGGGGAGGGGGGGGGGGGGAGCAAGTGTTTATTCTGCCAGTGTTTCCAAACAGTGAGAAATCTGTGACGGTAAAGGAGGGTGTCCCCCTCCCCACACACACCCAACACCACCACCACCTCCATCAAATAAAATAAAGCAACACAGTAGCTTACAAAGGCAATTTCTTTTCGAAGAGAGCCCGCCGCACACAAAGACGAATGCGTTCAAATGAAAGGGGGGGAAGAAGAACACGTCGATGGGCTCGGATGCATAGGCTAGTCTACCTGCTCCTGTCTGTCTCTCCGCGCGGGGCAATGTTCTGGCAGTCACAGTCGGTTGAGCGAGTTGTTTTTCCTTGTCTATTGTCGAGTCTCTACACCATATGACTCATTTTGTAGCCTGTAATTATGTTTTTGAAAGAAAACACACTTCAATTCACCTCTTTGAACAAAGACGTGGGTCCCAGATACAATTGTGCACAAGATTAGGAACAAGGCTGTAGTATCGTAAAATGTAGTGGTTCAAACTGATTATTGGTTCTCAATATGTGTTATTGTAGCCTATTTAAACTAAGGGGAACTCTTCATTCTGTGTCTGGAATTGACCTTGCCGTTGAAATCAACATTAGAAAAGTGTTGCCGCCCCCATAGCCTCACAGCATCCCTTACCCTTTTACTCTGCAGACACACACACCATGGGCGTCTGTAAGATGGTGCTGAAATGTGGGGTTCTGGGGGCAGTAGGCCTATAGCCTCGCAAGAACATACTGATCTTGTCAGCTTCAGTTGAATTTTGCTGCGAGAATCAGTCTGGAAAGCCTAGGAATCATTACGAATGTGTCCCAGTAGCAACTGAACTTACTAATCAGCGTCGTATTGTTAGCTATATGAGCGTGGTTTAAGTGTGCGGGGTGGTTCGCTGTTTGTCAACAGCGAAAACAACCAGATGGTTCATCCAATCAACTGCTAAGTATTTATTGAAAGTGCCTGCCCTTTACAAACAGTTTTAATGCACGGTTTCCCAGATGGACTTGTGAATAGCAATCATTCTGGCATGTCAGGTTACAGTAGGCCTATAAAATAGCAGAATGTGCCTTTAAACCATGACTTAACATTAGGCTACTTTACAGTATATTGACAACTTATAATAATCTAGTACAGCCTTTGACATTTCTGAATTTCTGTAAATTCATAACAGGTGGGGAGTGAAAGTGCTTCCCTGCACACAGTGGTTAGGAAGTCGTTAGGGCAAACATTTATCTTTGCTCTTGAAGATTAAGCACTTTTTGTTAATGTTAACACTGTTAACCGGCTGTTACATGGCACCTTAGCAAACCTCTCTCTACAGAGACGAGAATATCTCCATCTCAGGATTGACTGTGATTACCTCCCCTCTATTCATCATTTTGTAATCGTCGGACCCTGAGGCATCAATAAACAACTGTTAGTGAGCCACCTGATGACAAATCAGTCAGCTTTCACAACACAAAGCCACAAATGTTATTTTACTCTCTATTACTTTATCACGGTATTACATCTAACCGTGAGATAACCGCCTCATGTTTTAATATCACATGCAGAGGCAAATTTCTATTTTCATATTTATTTATTTTCATATTATATATATA
>JAODLL010000019.1:451597-470311 GCA_026546735.1 Forbesichthys agassizii | reverse complement strand
ACATGTATATATTGTATGTATTTTGTATGTGTGACGACCAACTATATAACTCAAAGACCCAGCATTTACCTGCATAATGTCTGGAACAAAGTGCTGGCTAACTGCGTCAAAATACATGTATATATTGTATGTATTTTGTATGTGTGACGACCAACTATATAACTCAAAGACCCAGCATTTACCTGCATAATGTCTGGAACAAAGTGCTGGCTAACTGCGTCAAAATACATGTATATATTGTATGTATTTTGTATGTGTGACGACCAACTATATAACTCAATGATCAAGTCTGGCTGTTTGCAGGGAAGTCTGCTAAATAAGTAGGCTACGGTTACTGCTTAAAATGAATATAGCACTGCACTAGCATCGCACTGGAATTACAGCGACAGACTTGTGAGTGGCAATGCTAACAGCCAATTGAAAATCGACAGTACTGCTTCCTGAAAGCGATGTTAAGCTTACAGGGGTACAGTATATGTATCAGACTAGAGTTTGGCAAAACAAGGTCTTAGATTTGACTTTCATTAGTTTCAAATTACACATATGACATTAAAGACTATATTTATGACAATGGTTTAAAATTAACTTCCAGTACCTCACTGTGCATGTTTGACAACTCCAAGATGCTAGTGATCTAGGATTTCAAATCATTACGCAAGTGTTTTGAAGAGAATATGTCCATATACAGTACATACACAGAATTTGAGCAAAGTTAGAACCGTGCCTCCAACATAAGTGAAACAATGGAGTTAAATATATGTACAAGGCCCTAGCTCTATAGGCCTGTATACAGTCCTACAGAGACTCAAAAAGAGAAATATACAGTACATTATACAGTTACAGTATATATTGAGTCAAATATGTACGCTATGTACAGTTGAGCTCTATAGGCCTATATACATAACCTGACATGCCAGAGGAATTGTTGTCACAAGTCCATCTGGGGAGCCGTACATTGAGACTGTTTGTGAATGGCTGTACTTTCAAAAAAATATACTTGGCAGTTGATTGGATGAACCATCTGGGCGTTTTCGCTGTCGGAACCATGGTCGGCACACCATGGCTTTCCAGACTGATTCTCAATCAATTAAACTGAAGCTACGCGAGGCTACTACATACTACTAAAGAAAAACAAAAAAAGACATATACATTTACAGTTGCAGTTAAATAGAAAACACAGATTTATTAAAAAATAAATATATACATCAAAAGACCACATACTGTACAACTCAATATTGTGTGCAACTTGCAACTCAATTTCAAAACACCCCTCTGATATAGGATTTACAAGCTCCGGGCATTCTTTTTTGATGTATTTGACTTGAACCACAAAACTGGGAAAACATTGAAGCAAGGCAAAGCAGTATTGCATGACAACTCACTTTTCATTGTGGAGCTTCCTTTTTTTTAAAAATCCTTCTTGACGTTTAAAGAGATATATCAATGCTTTAAAAGCCCTTGTTCACTGGCTATTCAGTGAACAAGACTATTTTTCCTTTAACTTAACGTGTTAAAATGAAGGTTGCTTACCTATGACAATTCTTGTTTTCCTATCCTGACGTATGCTGTGTTGAAATTGCAGTTAACAGCAATTGCTGTTAATGGCCGCTAGAAACTATGGTCTCTACGATAGGCCTAATTAACTACTGTAATGATAAAGTAGTAGTAGTAACCATAAATCCGGAATATTTTCTGTCCTGTAACTAATGTCTCATATCTGCCCGTAATATTTCAAATGGAAGTCAGGTATTTGTGTTTTTCAACTCACGCACAGTACTCTTAGCTAATGAGTGATTACATGTATCCCTTCCAAAGTCATGAATACTACAACATAGTTGTTACCACGATGCCAAAGTTATACCCCATTTATACTTCACTCTTGACAAATAACACATTCCTGTGTAGCAGTAATGACCTCCACATACAGAACAACTGTATGGGCATCTGCTGACTGAGAGAAATGCTCAATCACCACAATTGAATTGAAATAGTCTATTTGATTTAATTTACACAACCCAATATCGAGTTTCTATTTATTTAACCTGATTGATATAATTCAAGAACAGTGCAGAGCAAGGCTGCTATCGACTAAATCTAGTGCTCCGTGCTTCTTGAAGTAGAACGCATGTGCTGACATAATTAGCTGGCATAATCAGTACCCTGCTCCCTTCTCTTGTTAACAGTTTCAGCGTTTATATAATGTCCTATTGCTAATCAGCACAATCACACAAAAGGTCCTACTCACTATGCACTCATCGTTGCCTTGCCGAGGTAATTCAGGATCATGAGGCAACATGTTAGAAATTACACCAAGTAAACGTAGGTGTAGTTTGGGGGGGGGGGGGCAGGGAACGTGTCTCCCTTAATATTTAGAACAAGTGTACCCCCCAATTAAAACATAAAAGATGCACTTGGGCCGGCCGACAATATTGGAGTAGTAGCACATTATGCATATTAAACCGCCCTTTGAACTGTAGCCGTAACCCAGAATAGGCCAACTATTGGTTCACTGTTATGTCCCATGTTGGATATTTTAATGTGCACATTGTCCACCCCATACACACGGCCTTATGCCGGCATACGACACTGACACACTACTGGCAACCTTCAACTGCTACAAGCTCTGCCCGCAAGGAGACTGGGCAGGGAGGGGGGTTCCGTGATTTTGACTTTAACAAAGTCTCATTCTCCTGTAGTAGGTTTTAATAGGTTATGGACAAAATGTGTAGTAGACTAATATTAGTTTAAGTTAATGTTTTGAATATGCAGAAAGTTTTGAACATGACCATGAGCTGTTAAAGTCCAGGGGTTTTTACGTTAAACTGTATTTATAAATCATGTACTTCCTCCATAGAAAAGAGAACAGAAGAGTAGGCTAAATCATGCCTATGTGTGTTGAGGCCTATGCCTAAAGCAATACATACGTATGTTGTACAACCCTTAAAGCATTATATTCCATATATTTTTAAGTTTGCCAGGGTTCCTATATTTAATATTTTACTTTAAATAAATAGACATTTATACATTACATTGACTCAGAAAATACACAAATTGTTTCATAAGAATTTACCAGAATGCAGAAAATGAAGTGTTTGAGGAAATTATCATTATTTACAGTATATACCTGTAACTATAGGAGTAGTCCAGTGTTCCAGCATTGCTCATACTTAAGGAGGCTCCAAATCTAAACTTTTAATTTCAAATCAAACAATGTGATGTCTTATAGCCTCAGACCTTCATCTTGCTCTTCTTCGTGATTTCTCTCTTGCTTTATAATCGCTAAATGGGCTATGACAGAAAGTAGTGTGTGCAGGCATCTTCATGATTCAATGACGTGTGTACTTGATTTACATGAGGTTGGCATGTAGTTTGTCTTCTATGTGTTGTTATTCTGACTAATATTACTATGATTTTGTATTAGTATTTTGGAGCTTATGGCATTACAACATGACATGATAGCTTTAATTAATTCACAAAGAATATTTGCTTCTATAATGATATACATTTTATGAATAGGTAAAAACAGTACAGTATATCCCAGCAGTTCTGTAAAACCTTACACTTTGAGAATAAGTACATGGTGAATCAATGACTTGAATATACAATTGTTTTTGTTATTTAGCAAAATCTTGGAAGTTACTGAAACTTTGACTAAATTACTTTTTAATCGAGAACAGAGCGATAGACCATTCAACTATCACACATCCCTCAAGAAACAGAGATTAATTTTGAGGTAATCATAAGTGTGAAAATTGCTGTTATCTTTTTACTATTTTCCATTGAATGCTAACGGCCTGTCTGGCTTGTGAAAGAGTCTTCGTAATAAATATTCATGCACCTTTCAGGGTCCTTGTTAAGTCAACTACCTTCCATCTGTACAGAAAGACATTAAACATAAATATAGAAATAAAGAATTACATAAGACAATAGTGAATTGGGTGGGGTTAAAACATCAAAGGCATTGCTATCTTTAAAGCGTGTAAACAGTGCATGCCTACAGTGAGTTAAAGAGCCCTTTTTAATGATGCCATGGAAGATTGCCGCGTCGACAAGCATCCTGTAATAAATAAAATTAACAAACATTTCTGTAGGGTCTTTTCAACGGGAAAGAGAGACCAATGTTTTTTTTTCTGATAAGTGGTCTATAAAACATCCCTGGCACCTTCATGATTAGGCTAATCCGGTGAGAAGTATTCGCAAGGGGGAGGGGGTGGGGGGTTTCCCTTCAGCCACGGAGGACCTGAGGGGACCCCTCTTCCTGATAAGTGCCTTTACCTTTCACCTCCAGAACCCCACGCACGTCGCATCACCATATCCTACATCCCCTCCTAATCGCATGTGTCCCAGGAAGGCGTGCTCTGGCACAAGAAGTTGCGATTAGCATCCTCTTTACCAAGGGGTTCCATTGGCTTGCATGGACAACCCTGTCCCTACCAAGGGATTCCATTGGCTCGCACAGACAGCCCTGTCCCTACCGAGGGGTTCCATTGGCTCCCACAGACAGCCCTGTCCCTACCGAGGGGTTCCATTGGCTTGCGCTGCCAATGGAACTTCAGCTGTGCTGAAGGCACTAAATCAACCTGGCCTGTGTAGTGTGTGTGTGTGTGTGTGTGTGTGTGTGTGTGTGTGTGTGTGTGTGTGTGTGTGTGTGTGTGTGTGAGAGCACTGGCTTGTTGACAATCTGTCACTAAAATGTGTCTCCCACAGTTACATTACTTTACCATTACTGTAACAGCAACAGCTTAGGTCCATACAACATTCGCTAACATCTGCACTAATCATATTAAATCATAATCAATATCCAGTGTATTGATGTATCCTGGAAACATTGTCAACATTTAGCAAAATAGTAACAAATGTAAGCCTTGGGCTTAGATAATTGGCCTCGCAAGACCAACCAGATCTCGCGAGCTTCAGTTTATTTTTGCCGTGAGAATCCGTCTGGAAAGCCTAGGAATCATTTTGAATGTGTCCGAGTAGCGACTGAACTTACCAATCAGCGTTGTGTTGATAGCTATATGGGCGTGGTTTAGGTGTGCCAATCATGGTACCGACAGCGAAAACGACCACATGGTTCATCCAATCAATGGCCAAGAATTTTTTGAAAGTACAGCCATTCACAAACAGATGGACAACATTTCCTCTGACATGTGGTGGTTGTAAGCTAATATCAATCTGCTACTGATGTTTTACTATAAACAACACTGCTGGGTGTATATGCTACAGTACTTTGTTCTGAACCTGGATGCTGGCAATGTATGTGTGGGAAAACAAGCTAGACAAAACACTTTAGAATACAAATTAGAATGAATACTGTATGCTGAATATTTGACTAACATCAATGTCGAGCTGAGATATGTCAATCTGAATATGGCAACATGATCACAGCTTTGTATTTGATCAACTTACTACAGAGAAAAGACATAAACTGCCTTCAGTAAATCTAAAAGAATCCTAAATAATCTCAGTTGCTATTGGCAAAACATACGATTGTGTGAATACTTCCGAGAAAGGACTTTGGAAAGCCATGCTGAAAAGGCCTGCATTGTGTAGCCACAATAATAATATCACAGTATTCTATTGAAATGAGATATGTGATCATCAGCAAATGTCTATTGCGTGGAAACTAGAACATAATAAACCTCATAAATAACAAAACAATTTAATCAAAATTATTCGATTGATGGAAAGTACTTGCTGCATGAACATATTAGTACTGTACATGGCTCACAAAAATACAACACAATAACTCAAAGTAAAAGTGTTACACATACATGTACATGTACAGTAAGGAGACTACGCACAAACATGCATACATACACACACACACACACACACACAACAAAAACTGTACGAGAAGAGTAATTGTTTTATGCAAAATGTATCAAATGTGTCTATCATTATAATCAACAGATATGCAATTACTGTTATTGCGATTAGTCAATTAACCCAGAAGTGATATTTGTGTCTTTACAGTTAACTGTTTCTACATTGCCTTAAGGAAAATTACATATACGAATAAAAACATACTATGTACAATAACATATCGGTGGCTTGTGCCCTATACTATTATACATTTGGGTTAATTGTATCCATAATGATGCATAGCATTGCTAAACTCTTTAATACAGTTAACTGAGATACAGACTGAAATTCAAAATACTAATGGCCAGACTACAGACTACAAAATATGTAAATATTTGTAAAAATTAGATTATCCTTTTTGGTAATATAATATGTAACTTTTTTATAAATAAAATAAATAAAACCATATGCCTCATATTTAAGTCTTTAAATGTTTTTCTTCTCTATTTAAAATCATCTTTATTTTAGTGATTAATGTTTTGTGTGTTAAACTTAAATGTTGTAAAAAAAGTTTGTGTTTACAGACAGGATTTCCTAAACTATTCTGGAAAAAAAAAACATACTTAGGATTTGTGCAATCAAACATTTTGCATAGCAGGAAAGATTCCAATACAATAGTACTTTTCAAGTAGCTAAATTGTAATAGTGATCTATATGGACAAAGTGTTAACAATGCTCCAGTGATGCTTCGTATTGCAGGTTTGTGTCACTATTTGATATGAAGTTCAAAGAATTTAGCACAGAAATATGAAGTTGTTTCTGCAACCTTGACTTGCATAAGTGTGTGTGTGTTTGTGTGTGTGTGTGTGTGTGGCCTATATTCTGACACACACAAACGAAATAAAGAAACGAAAGAAACGTACTGTCTTTCTATCAGTTGGTGGGAATAAAGTGTCGCTGTAAATCACTTTTCCGTCTGGCACAGCACATTAAACAACCGTGGCATGATTCCTTTTCTCTCAGCTCATCCGTTCCCTTTTCTTCTTATCAGCTCGTTCACTATTTCATTTCTTTCAAATGAGAATTCTGGGGACCCCAAATTTAAGAACGGGTCTTCAAACAACAGAAAGACGTTTTACTTTTCTTCCGTCAAAATGGTATCCAAGATTCAATTTCAGATAGATTGGGATTTAGCAATGATGATTTTTTTCCCTTCTTTTATTTTGAGGGGGGTCTTCCCGATACATTTAATATTATGAAATGCAATAGCATGTAGCCTATCCTCAAAACAGTTTACATATTATTATTATTATTATTATTATTAGTAGTAGTAGTAGTAGTAGTAGGATTGGCATCAATATTTTAACATGGATTTCATACTTATAGGCCTATAGTCTATAGGAAGAAAATGATCTTGTGTTATATTTATCTGATATCATCACCACCATCAATAACAGTCTAATCATCATCATCATCTTTGTGTAATATACATATCCTGTTTCACTCCAACCATTCCCCGAGGATACTCAAGATCACGTCTTTTCATTTAGGAAATGAGTGTGGCTAAATACAAATTCTGAACAGCTACTTATCAAACTTAATTTTTGTGCAGATGATTTCAGGGTGACATTAAAAGACAATAATGTAAATGACCCACAGCTTTCAATTAAAACTGTCTTATTGTCCCCCACTTTTGTCTAATCTTATTCTGGATTTATAAGTGTGGGAGGAAATAAAAGGCTAACTGTGTCCCCATTTTTCATTGACTTTTATCACTAAAGGAGGCATATAAATGACCTCAAAGTGCTGGCTGTCGCATTAAATTAAATAAAGAACAATTATGCCGCCGTTTTTCTCTGATCTCACGCTGAAAGGGAGCTCCGCGGAGATAAGGGTGGATTTAATTCCATTCTGGCGGCACGCGCATAAGAGATTTAAGACGTGTCTATAATTTTGTAATCATAATTTCCTCGATGCATTATATTGTTTGGTTATTTATTTTGGTAGTGGAATCACTCGAATTATTTTGCATGATGGCAAATGTATGGTTTACTCTCACTAAAAATATGAAGGGGGGGGGGGGGGCGGTCATCTAACAAATGTATTATTAATGTATTATTCCTATATGTAAGTTTATTATTAGCCTATATGAGGTTATTAGTGCTTAATGTGAAATCTGGGCATGAATGCATTTCTCTTGCTACTCCTTAAAAGTATAATTACAACTGTCTAAATTGTAAGTGGAATGGGGATGCTTTAGGGGTTTGGTGTGAAAATAATAAATAAACTATAAAAATGAAATAAAATGACTTCACATTCGGTTCAATAGAGTATCACCCTAATTTACAGCTGTTAGATAAGAGCTTAAGTCTGTCATAAGAATCTGAGGCTCTACCCGTCTGAAAAAAAACCCAGTCCCCCATAATGCATCGCACCTTGGGCAATAGTGCAGAATGGTGAATCTCAACTTCTCTCGGCATATGTTCCTGGCAGATAAGTAAACAATTTGAATGTGAGATGATTTTTATTTTAATTAATACACCAGTCTCTCTCTCTCTCTCTCTCTCTCTCTCTCTCTCTCTCTCACACGCACGCACACACGCATGCACACACACACGCACACACACATGCATGCACGCACATCGCTGTTCACAAATCCCATTCGGCGCAGTCCATAAGACTAAAACCCACTGATATTTGAATTTGATCCAGATTGTATGTTAGGTAAAAACATGATATTTGTTATATGCTGCTATTCATTCAGCCATTATTATGGAGTTAGACCTTTGCATGTTTACACGCTCACCACGTTGGCTAATGGACAGTTGATTGTAAACTGTCCACACGAGTGGCCAGTGAAAGTATACGGTCACACACAAGAAGGGGGGAAACATTTAACTAATACATTTAAGATTCAGTATGGAAAATAATATGTAACTTGAATAACTTGAAATTATAACTAAGCAGTCAAACAAGTCGAGCGAGCGGAATCCCTTTAGGGAAGACTCCTGAACTGTCAAAATCATCAAACACCGCAACCGGTTCATGTAGGTGTCACAAAAACAGCATCCACCTCTAAGCAAATAGTGTTTGGAACATGCTTAAAAGCAACCGAGGTCAAAATGGAGGCTTTTGTGAGTTAAAATAAAACAGATGGAAACGTAAAACAAAAACAAAAAAAATCCCACGGAGAATAAAAAAACTACAAGCATAAAACATGTATATATTTAGCATGGGTTAGTTGTGTTGTGTTAAAATTACAATTAAATTTAGACAATATCCTATACACTTTTTTGTGTGGGTCAATAGCCTATATTCCAAATAAAAAGTCAAAATAGCTTACATTTAAATTAATTTAGCCTGCATTAAATTAAAACCACATAGCTATTTACTTCAACCACAATAGGCTAGCCTATATGTCTGCAGAATTATATTTGTTTTATAATTTTCAGAATAATTTATTTAACAAACATGTATTTATAACTGCCTATAGCGCTGCAGTTTTTATAATTTCCCAAACGTGTACAATTGTAATTAGGTACCCTATATCTATAACTTATTTATAAAATAATCTAGGTTACAAATTCAGAAAATGAATATTGTTGAAGACAGATTGTCTTTATTCCAAATGTCTTTGCTCAACAGCTGAACAAAGAACAGAGGTATCAACCTTCTGCATACATTTGCCTTTCCATACATGACAGGTTGTAAATTACCATCTTAGATAGAAAATACACATGTAACTTCTGAATTCAAATAGAAGTTATCCTTTAAAAATTGACGGGTGTGACTATAGCACTGATCCACAGGTAAAATGCAAACTTAAATGTCAATGAAACTTGAATAGATTTTTCTCCTCATCTTAAATAGACTGTGTATAGATGAATGTGCCAGTTGGATAAATATAAACAATATGACCCGTATATCCAACCTATAGGTCCTGTTTTGACCTTATCCACTATTAAAATTACGAGTGCCAAAACTGTTGAATTATACTATACAGGAAAGAAGAATGCTGATCAAAATGTGTAAGCCGGATTTAAAAACAGAATGAGTAGCCTATTAATAATAATAAACACAAATTATCATAGCATCGAAATGTACACAATAAATAAAGTTAAAGGCCTCCTTTTTCTGGTTGCCATAAATGTTATAACATTTACAATTCTTACAGTTCACACGGCACCTTCCCTGCAATCCGAGTCCAAATGCTCAGGTCAGGAACGGGGTTTGATCGATTTCTTTGTAAAGTTGTGTTGTTGGTTTTTGCCATAACAAGTCCGGGACAGTTGCACTGTGCGTCTTAACGCGCCGTCCATATATACATGCGTTATGGATATTCAAGTTAAAAGAAAGAATGTCTTTACGCGTTACATTGCTGTGGCGTGTGCGGATGAATACGGGTCTAAACCAGTCTTGGTCATACCTGGGAAAAGTATGTAGGCCACGGGGGGCTGTAAACTTGACGTTGACCACGCCGTACAGTTACAAGGAACGACATAGCCCGGGTTTGTGGGCGACGGGTGGGTGTGGGTGTGCTGACTCGGACACCCGAGACTGCCGAACGCGCCGTTTTGGTATCCCAACGAGGAGTACGGCAATGTGCTGGTGCTCAACGCGTGCGGCATCTCTGTCATCTTCTGGATCGCGCTGGAACTGAACTGACTCGGGTCCAGGAACGAGTAGGGCGCCGACGTGGGCGGCAGAAACGCCCGGGCTTTCTCGGAAGCACTCAGAAGCGAGTCCGCGGCGGAGACCGGGAGTCCCTTCAAGTGCTCCGTGTCCCCGAGGTAAGGCAGCGGGAAAACGTACCTGTCCTTCTTCAGCAGGTTCTTCGGTTTGCGCCGTGGTCTGTACTTGTAGTCGGGGTGTTCCTTCATGTGCTGGGCTCGTAGCCGTTTCGCCTCGTCGATGTAAGGTCGCTTCTCGGACTCTGAGAGGAGTTTCCATTCCGCGCCGAGCCGCTTGCTGATCTCGGAGTTGTGCATCTTGGGGTTCTCCTGGGCCATTTTCCTCCTCTGGCCGCGGGACCACACCATGAACGCGTTCATTGGTCTCTTGATGTGATCAACGGGTTTGGACATCTTCGAACTGCGTTTATCCTCAAGACGATCACGGAGGAAAAAAGTTATGTTTAGGAACGGTAAAAATTCACCTGTCTTGCTGCCAGTTACCGATCATGCCACTTCTTTGGAATTGTTAGGATCGAGTCGGAAAATCGTAGGAGTGAAATTCCAGTGCTCCAAAAAAATTCCCGAGTTAAGACACTGTGCGTTTAAGTCCAGATACAACTGTAGCTGTGGGAACAAATAAACAGCATGCAGGAAAATCCACAAAAGGTGAAATCAATGTTCCGCAGTCGGTTACGAAAGCTGTAGTTGTGTTATGTTTTTTTTTTCCTCCAAGGTTTCTCCTCTTGCAAAGCACCTGGCTTGAAAATGAAGCGGAAGAGCGTGAATACGAGCCAAAAGCGGCGAAGTTCAAAGGCTGGGCTGGTTTGGTCTGCACGCAATCTGACATAATCGCAGGGCGTTCACTTCTGCAACCTGCGCACCCAATCAGCACAGAGACCGACTAGAATACCTTCATGGAAAATATGTACATTACAACATAAACAAAGCCCGGGTGGGCAAAGGGGGCTATACACGAAGATCCCTCCCCCGAATCCATTTAATGAATCTCAACAAACATGGACCTTCAACCTCTTTTTTAGTAAAAAGCCTGACTCCTTATCCAGAGAGGTGACTACAGTATATTGAAATCAGGAGGATAGCCCCGTCAGGAATGCAAAGTGGACTTTTTAAGCATAGCTTTACAGATTGGGAGCATTTAGGATCATTTGTCTCAGGTGTATCTTCTTGTTTTTTATTTATTTTTATTTTTTATGTATCTACTTTAATAATTTTTTTAGAGCACATGTGAATAATTTCTGAGTGAACAAAAAACCTATATTGCAACTCATCTTTCACGTTTGGCAAATAGTGTTATTTCAAAATGTCAAGGCCACGTTTGAATCAAAGCAAACCGTCTGGAGTGAGCTAACTGTCCCTTTTATATATGCATCTCGCCATTCATTATCCTACTATTGTCTATAGAACAAACTAAGTGAATTTTAAGATCAGATTTTAATTTCGTAATTTGTCTGCCTCGTGAACAGTAATTTTCTATACTATAAAAGTATCAGTAGCCTACCAATTTGTCCCAATTCATTCAAACAGCATGTAACATTTACACAAACGCCAGTCCAAATATATGCAATGGCGTCCGATGTCATATTAATTAAATATTCTGGCATTTATATTTTTAACATTACAAACATCAAGAAAATGTTGTGTCAACTTAACACATTTTAAATATGTTATTGTCAGCCTATAATTGTTTAATTAACTTACACCAATTTGACAGTCCGCGTTTAAAGAGGCACGGAGTGATCTTTTTAATATGCAAATAGCTTTGAATGGGGCCGAGTGCTTAATAACCCTCGGGCTAATGCGCATGATATATGATTCCTTCAGTTGTGATTATTAAAGGAAATGCAGCCGCCTCGGTTTCTGAAGTGGCACACACTGAAATGATCGGAACTGAAGCGTAGTTGTAAGCGACGGGCACAGTTGTTCTTAGTTACTGGCTGTTGGTGTGGGCGTTCAGCGGAGACGCTTTAGGCCTATGGGAACTTTACATTAATTGTTTCAATTATTCAGTTTATTTATTCAGTACCTTCTGAGTAAAACATTATGTATTATAAAGCTCTAGACTTCCATCAGTCGAATTCCTTTTATTTTTGTACGGGAACACTGAGTTTATTTTTCTCCATCAGATACCACCCCTCCTTTTCACCCTCCACTAACCCACCTCACCGTGCACATACGCATGCGTAAGATGGCAGTTGTAGTAACAACGAGACAGTTATATAGATTTGCTTATTTCCCAACATTGCATTTTCTTAAAACAAAATGTTAAAGCGATCGCCTGCAAGAGAAATCCATATCACCCACGTGGAAGTTTGCTTTACGCGCCGACAGCGGAGTGACCGTCCTCAAAATTGTTATGGCTGTTATATCCAGCTGCGAAGAAAGGTAACACACTCGCTATATGATTGCCGTATAGCCTACAGTATAACTTTTAAATTGCGTTTATGTTCCCTGTCTTTCTTCTGCTCAAATGTGTAACCAGTGGGACATAGCATATATGGCTACCACAGCATACACCCAAAGCAGCTTACGGGTTCGTTTTGAGATCAATGAATTAGATAAGAGCAAATTATTTCACGGCGGAGCCTCCTACTCACAAGGGAGAAGTAGCTCTACTATATTTTCTTATTCATAAACGGATTGTTTAATAAATGCATGCTACAATATTCCCATGACAATTTTTCAGGATGATTATATTCTCGATTTACCGATATTATTCTTTCCATCATATATTATTTCTCCATTTAACATTTGCATATATGCCTATATGCTATCAGCGAATATTTAAAGAACTACATTAAAATTGTATCTATGCTTAATAAAAATAAAATATTTCGAAATGCTGGTTAATTAATTGTTCATGAGCAAAACTTAACTTGTCATAAATGGTTATATACAGTATACCGACAGCGCTTAACTCCTACATCGATTAATTTAATGATGGACCATTGTTCCATACTATTGCCAATGACAATAAAGAAACAAAGGTCATCATTAATATTTTATAATGCAACTACACCATCGCGTAAAATCGAGTTGTGTTCATTATAGCCATACCTGTCCTATATCAAACCGTTCAACCACATAAACTCTCTCACACACAGACGTATAGCACCCAAACCAAAAGCAAGGATTATCTTTGGACACATGTCCATCCATCTTTCCACGAAAATGGAAACGAGTAAAAATGACATTGCCAGAGCCTATTAGACAGGCCGGTCTCGTGCGGAGAGCATTGAGGTCTAAGAGCCCCTACTGGAACTATCCATGGTGCTGATTCGGAAAGTGGCTTTCTGTACTGAAAACCTAACACCCTGCCGAACTGTTACATGCGAAAGTTTGACATTTCAATGCGTTTTATATTCATCTTAGTGATGCATGTTCTATGAAAATAAAATTCTACAAATATATAGACACATATGCCAAAAACAAACAATACCTATAGTATAAGTCACATTAGTCAAATGTATAACCATCTAACTAACTAACCAACCATAAGATTTAGGCCCTGATGGAGTGAACTAGAAGGGTTGGTAACCATTAGAAAATAAAAAAACATGCAGAAACACCCAAAAACTTTAATGCAATAAGGTGGCATGCCAGGATTGTCACTGTAGCAGCACCAGTCCACAGTCAATTTCACTTCATAGTATACATTACAATGTGTAGGCTACAATCATTTCCCCAAATGGTACTGGAAATTATTGATTTTGGGTATGCTTTTTGAAGGAAAATTGATCTATGGGTGTATAAGGCTAGATTCAAAGTTAAAATGAAATAGTTGTGTTGCTTCAGTCTTCATGGGAAGTATAGAAAAAGTCTGCCTCCTCCTTAATAACCCTCCCCCCAAACCCTCTGCCACTCACATGATGTCAAAACACATTACCCATAATGCATATAGGCTACATCTTAAAAATAACTTAAATAACTTAACATAAATGAACTGTCTGGAATGCTAAAACTGGAAACTGGGCCACTGGTCAAAATCTTCATAAACCTATATTTTTAACACAATCTAGCCCGATGGCTGATGTCTGACCCTAAATTGTGTGAACATGTTAACAGCTATATTGTCTTACCTGTTTCTAATACTACCTTATTCGTGTTATTATTTAATAACCGGTGACACGGAGAGAAAACATGTATAAAGATGTTATTACGTCTTTATACATTTATACTAATATTTTCTCGATATGGTGCAAGTCTCAGCTGTCATGCACACTATTTTGAAAGGCAGACAGACACGGTTTTGGCCTAAAATGAAAATTAACAAAGGTTCAAGGCATTAGGTAAGAAAAAAAAGGATAAGGGCAATACTTCAAAGACCAAGAGGTCTACATCACACAATTATACAATACAATTAGGATTAAAGCAAGGAAAACGGAGATAACAGTAGATATGGATAAATTTATCACAAAAGCAAAGATGTGACTCTCTACTGACCTTCATTAGGAGAAAAAAAAGCTCATTTGAGCTGGCCTTATTTGAGCCTTTACACCAAGACTGTGACTCACTAGATACTATTTGTTGGGTAACAATTCGATTTTACACAACACTACACCATTCTACTTGTAATTGGTTTATTTATGGTCCTTTATTGATGATGCTATAGGCATATCATTAGTAGGCTACATTAGCAGGTGTCCATTTTGACACAAATAATATAACACTACAATTATGCATGAGAAATAATAATTTGGCAGAAACAATGCACATAATCTGATATGGATGGAGATATGCCTTCGGTCATTTTTATTATTATTCTTTATTTTTATGTAGGAGTAGCAAATACAGAGCAGAAACATTCTGGATGTTAACACTGACATTTTATTCAGTGAAAGCTGTATTCAAATAGAAATAAATAAATCAGCTGTGCTCAACTACAGCATATGCCATGGATGTTATTCCTTTTGTCTTGAAAGTAATGGCCATCCTAAAAAAAACACACAAACAAATGGACGTAATTGTTGTTTATCCAATGTTATCATTTTTGATCAAAACCAATTAAAGTCCAGAAAGCATTAAAACTTCAATAATAATCTGATTTAAAATTATACAGCATCAAAACTCATTTGGAAGTGATGAGAAACTTTAATAAGCATGTTAAGTGGCAATTACATTATTGGGGCAAAAACTACCATGACTGTGCTGGGAAGTCTACTTGAAGTTGTATATGAAAATGGATCAAGGTGCTCAATGTCTATTGACAATATACAGTGTGTGGATACCAATGTATATGTTAGAATATAAAATGAATGACTATAATTAATAATGCAATAAACAATATGAAAATAATTGCCTATGAGCTATTTAGAAATACCAAAAACACACACATACACACACACACACACACAGGCCTTGATTCATGTCAAAAGGGTTTGTAAAATAAACACTATTAATATAATATGTTTTTTAAAGAAGCAGTTTGGCCTACTCAGACAGCACTTGCATGACATAGCATTTAGCTTATTTGTCATCAACTGATTTACCTCTTGCCACCAGAGGGGGAGACAACATGCAATGTTACTAATTGTATGTTTATGAAAGTGCCTGGCTAGTATATAATGGTACTGCCTGAAAACATGTCAGATCACATGACAATCTGTGTTCAGTGTACTGACTCTGTAGGTCATATGTTTTGTGGTTCGATTAAACTAGAGGTGTGTTCTTAATTGGCGAACATTGTGAACGTTTGCAAACATGTTTAAACAGTTTTGCGTTTACATTGTGTTCACCGCAAACATTTGTGAACAAAAGCTAACGGTTTGAGGAGGTAGTTCTCTGCGAACACACGTTGAAGCTGGAAGAAGGGTGTCGGTTTAAATCTAATATTTTTGGAATGTTTACATAAATCATCCAAAATTAAAATTCAAAGCAAACATGTTCATCACAGACGTTTGCCAATGTTTGCCAATTCTGAACACACCTCTGGAGAAATCATGTCCATTGTCTTAGGTGTAGTTCATTATTTTACATGGAAAGTCTAGTTTTCACAAACATTTAACAAACCTATTGCAATGCTTTTAAAAACCTTTTGAAGTAAATACTGATTAACGGTAGGAGACATTTCCTGTACCTGTAGATGGTGAAAGAATGTACAGCGACATTTGTATTCCACAACTGAAGAACCAATAGGTCTACATGCCTATAGACGGGTTCATTTAGGCTTCACGGCATATTCCAGTTTGTCTACACACCTCATATCATCTCATACTTACTCTCAGACACCTAATTCAAGTGTCTTTGTTTTACAGAACTGTCACTCCAATGGACACCATATTCTCAAACAGTTTCGGAGCATGACAGCTAATGTGAGCTGAACAACGATAAAGATGACATACAGCAGGGGTCATGCTTCGTACACCTTGTGTGTAAACAAGAACTTGAATCCTGAATCTCCTATTGCAGATGTAGGCTGTTTCTGCTTCATTTGCTGGTTAAAACAGGATTATGAAAGTTAAAACAAGACATTCTAATCCAATTTTGATTACTTTGCTATCGTTTGGTTTATATACTTTAATTTTCTTATGAATGTACATCACAACTGCTACATCTATATATTGTATGTTATTGTAATACCGTGCTGTACTTAATGTTACTTTTAATGTGGATGTAAAACTAATTAGAATGAACTGAATAAAAGCTTTACGATTGTATAGGTCTTTCAATTATGCATTTCTTTAGCTGTATTTATTTTCATTTCTCAGTATTCAGACTCATCAATAATTTATCTCTATGACAAAAACATTCTTTTGAAGCCACTGGTCGCAACCCTTTCAAATGGAAACTACTTTTGGCCAGTGTTCAGTCAATAAACACCCTTTCTACTGCCGGCTAATAAGTGGCATATTTATTTGTATGCACTGGAAATAACCCTAATAGCTGCTTATTCAGAAGCAAACCTAACTTGACGGGAAGGACAGAAGCACCAACCTCAACTCTGGAGGGATGGAGTGAAGATGGAAATTGGTCTGACTCTCTCTTTCTGTCCCCTTCTCTTTCGAATTGAGGGTCTATTGTGGGATGTCAAACAAAAGAGTTTTTTTTTCTATCATCAGAGGCTCTTAATGTAACCCCTCCCCTCTCTCTCTCTCTCTCTCTCTCTCTCTCTCTCTCGGCCACCAACCCACTCTCTCTCTCTCTCTCTGTTCTCTTTCATTTATTCCTCTGTGTGTGGAAATAGGCTGGGCAACAATTAATTTCAGAGTGAATTCAGGCAGGATCTATTACCCCTCTCTCAGCCTCTATTGCTCTAATGGAAATCTATTTCACTTTCCTTTTGTGTCCAATATAATTTAATGCCCATTTTATTAATGGCCTGAAATAATTACGGAAGGCCTTTGTGATTCTTTGAGTATGTTTCATTTAATTGTGTAATAAATGTCTAATCGGAGCTCCCATCTGAAGCCATTATGGCAGTAAAATTAACAATTACGCCACAAATGTCTTGGTGAATGCGTCGGGGTCTATAGAAATCGTCAGTGATAACAAGACACATATAAATCATTCATGAGTTTTTTTTTTCTTCTTCTTCTTCTTATTCCCCCCCTCTTCTCTCTCGCGTGGAGAAAAGCAGAGTGAGAGATAGCGGGTCGGGAAGGGCGAGAAAAGAAGTGGGGCCAAGAATAGAGGAGAAGAAAGACGGCGAGTTTTTCTTTATGCCATTGAAAGGCGGGGATGGCCGAAAGATAGGGCGTTTAAAAACGGTGTCACCCTCTCCAATTCCTCTCGCCACCCTCCACCCCGTCTCTCTCCCCCACCCCCCCCTCCCTCTCTCTCTAATTTGCCTTCCTCTTTTATTTTTGAAGTGACAGATTTCACTTTGGGAATTCATTAACAGTGCGATAAAATATCTACCAGTCCCTGTGCCCGGGTCCTCTCTCTCTCTCTCTCTCTCTCTCTCTCTCTCTCTCTCTCTCTCTCTCAGCTGCGTGGTGACCAGGTTCAGCCTTGTGGGTGACCGAAGGCAATTAAAGAGGCTTCACAAGCCAGACACTTTTGCGGTGTTGCCATCTTTCTCCATGAAAGTAGAGAAGGCTGCTCAACGTAGCAGCGAGAATTGTTTTCTTAGTGGCCGAGTATCCAAATTTCATGGCATAGATAGAAGAACTCCATCTACCAGTGAAAACCCTTGTCAAGTCGAGTCAAGTCAATTTTATTTATATAGCCCTTAATCACATTGCAGTCTCAAAGGGCTTTACAACCTACATTTCACATG
>JAODLL010000019.1:409478-451497 GCA_026546735.1 Forbesichthys agassizii | reverse complement strand
TTTAATATATACATTTTTAGAATTATTAGTCTTGACTACTGAAGTTTTCATCTTTCTACTACTAGATTAATAAACAAACCAACAGATTGTTTGTCGGCCGCTGGACATTACCTATGGCCAAGCTTTGATGATACAACAAACAATTAATTAATAATAAAAAACAAACAACCGTTGCTTTTCCGTTGTGAACAGTGGAAGGAACAATGAACGCCAAGCCCCGATACGCTTTGTTAAATTACCACGCTGACGCCAGTCGAGCAGAATGCACCGATGACTTCTGACCTTGATAAAGGGATGCTGAACCCCCAAGGTCTCATAAGCTCAGTGTTGATGGGTCAGAGAGAGAGAGAGAGAGTTAGCTTGGTTTTATAATTAATGCTTAATAACCCCTGGTTGTTTGTCAACACTTTTACTATGGTCTTTCTGCCATGCCGTATAATCTCCAACGCCTGCAGGCCGTACCTTCCATGATAGCATCTTAAGCCTCTTGTTCCAATACCCTGACCTGGCAGTAACAACGCTGGCCAGTCACTCATTTACAAGCGGAGATAAATGCACAGTCCTTAATCTGTCTCCAGCTAGGACTCCAGCAGCACTGCACAGCCCAGACCTGAGCCTTTAACCCCTCCAACCCTCATCAAGCTTATAGCTTCTCCACCACCACACCACCACTCCCATCTCAATCACCTGCCACACACAGTCCATAGTGGTCCATATCATACATTCACTGGTGGTAATACGTTGTTAACACATAGCATCAACATGGGTTTGAATGTACAGTATGTATGTATGTACTGTACTGTATGTATGTGTATTATTGCTGGTAAGAAATACCATAATCCTATATCTGTCCAATTTTCTTCAGTTCCGATACCAATACAAATATCTGCACTTTGGGTATATTGGCCGATACAGAGAAACCGATCTGTTTCCAGTGTTAAATGAAGTTGTATTCCTTACTGTGACTGAGGAAGAGACTGGGAATAATGTTTTGTGTAAGGAACCATCAGGGTTGAACATTGCTTTCCTAACTCTGTAAAACATAAGGAACTATTACAAGTGTGAGTGGTTAAATTAAGTTGCAAATTAAATGACAGCCTCTCTCTCTATTGTAAAAACCTATATTAGATAGTGTGGCCTGGGTAGTCCATCCATCCATTCTCATTCGCTTATCCGTACTTGTGTCGCGGGATCAGCAGCTTCAGCAGGGGACCCTAAACTTCTCTTTCCCGAGCCACATTATCCTAGCCTCGTGAGACCATCCTGATCTCGCGAGCTTCAGATTAATTTCGCTGTGACAATCAGTCTGGAAAGCCTCGGAATCATTTTGAATGTGTCTGAGTAGCAACTGAAATTTCGAATCAGCGTCGTGTTTATAGCTATATGGGCGTGGTTTAGGTGTGCCGACCATGGTGCCGACAGCAAAAACGACCAGATGGTTCATCCAATCAACTGCCAAGTATATTTTGAAAGTACAGCCATTCACAAACAGTTTCAATGTACGGCTCCCCAGATGGACTTGTGACAACAATTCCTCTGGCATGTCAGGTTAACATTATCCAGCTCTGACTGGGGGATCCCGAGGTGTTCTAAGGCCAATGTGGAGATATAATCTCTCCACCTAGCTCCGTCCTTGAGGCCTCCTCCCAGCTGGATATTCCGGGAACACCTCCATAGGGAGGCACCCGGGGGGCATCCTTACAAGATGCCCATTCCACCTCAACTGGCTATGTATACAGCAGAGGCTGCAGCCCTTCGTGCCTGTCGGTACCTTGCAACCGCCTCCGGAGTTCTCTGGGATGACATTTCCCGGAAAGCTTCCTTCAGTCGGACGGCTTCCCTGACCATTGGTGTCCACCATGAGGTTCAAGGGTTACCCGCCCCTTGAGATCCCAGCTCTCCGCTGCAGCTTCAGCAAGGTATACGAGAGAAGCTCCGCCGGAGGTGTGAGTTGAAGATCTCACGAGCAGGGGTCTCCTCCAGACGTTCCCAGTTCACCCGCATTACCCGTTTGGGCTTAGCAGGTCTGTCCAGAGTCTTCCCCCACCCCTTGACCCAACTCACCACCAGATGGTGATCAGTTGACAGCTCTGCCCCTCTCTTCACCCGAGTGTCCAAAACATGCGGCCTCAGATCAGATGATACGATCACAAAATCGATCATCGACCTTTGGCCTAGGGTGCTCTGGTACCACATACACTTATGAGCATCCCTATTTTTGAACATGGTGTTTGTAATAGACAGTCCATGACTAGTACAGAAGTCCAACAACAAATGCCCCCTCGGGTTTTTATCAGGGAGAGTTGTGCCCGGCTGGTCTCCGTGGCAAACCCAGCCACCGGGCGCTCGCCAGCAAGCCCTCCCTCTGGGCCTGGCTCCAGGCAGGGGGCCCCGGGCTTACTCCAGGCAGGGCAGCTTCTCCTCTTATTAGATTTTTCATGCAGGGTCTTCTGACCCATTCTTTGTCTGGTACCCTTCCCTGAGACCACTTTGCCTTGGGAGACCCTATACCAAGAGCACAAGGCTCCAGACAACACAGCTCTCAGGATGATAGGGACACACAAACTCTCCAGAAACCATCACCTTGTCGTAGTGGAGAGGTTTGTGTGTTCCTTTGGCTTGGGTAGGTTAGACATATTTGCTGATGCTTGACAGTAGACCAACGCATGTAAACTAATTTATTTGGATCAGCCCCATAGATTGGTTACAACTGTTGTCACCGATACCAATCCAGCTATTTAAGTCAGTATCGGACTGATTTCTGATTTCAGTATCGGATCAATGCCATCTCTAATATAAATCTATAAAACCCCAAATAAATATTGAACAAATGTTTTGCAAACCACATATCTTCGTAACATTCTGACACTAGAAGATTTACTTTGTTTGAGAAGTGGCTCTGTCTCAACAACACGAGACCTGGCAACAATTAAATCATCAGATGGTTAATTTACATGTTTCGACATTTACTATTGTTAACATTATGCAATGCACAGCCCAATCCCTCAAGCCCATGTGACTACCGCCAGAAATAGGAGACTGGAAAGATAACCCTTTTTTGGCATTGGTGATGCTTGTAATCATCTTGTAATGCGTGATCCTCTGTAGGGTATCTATGCAGTCCAGCATTGAACCAACTTGTCAAATTAATAGTTTGGCCTCTGTGCATTTGTTATTGATAAACATTTGTATCACACTCTTACTGCAAATGAAAAACCTTCTGTCAAAATGAAAACAAGCTATCATGCAAGGACAACAAATCCTGCAGCCCTGCCTTATAATTGTGGAAAAGAAAGAAATAATTAAATGTGAGTCTTTTACAAGGCCTCATTAAAGCACATTTTATCCATTCTATTTCTTTTTGGGGCTGGGAGAGACAAAGGCAAGAGAATATCCCATTAAATGCCATTGCCACATTCATTTGAATTGGTAGTGAAGTGTCAGTGTTTTGCTCTGGATTAAAGTCTGATAGCACTCAGAGGGAAGAATGATTCACACCCTTTGAAGGCGTGTGGCTGCACACAAGGAAAGACAGACGAGAAGTGGAGAAACAGCTTCGAAGGCTGCTGCACTGCCTGTAGAGGGTGAATTAGGAGACAAACAGTGCGATTACTGTGTGATGGTGGTTGTGGGATCTTTCCAGTCCCAGGATGCAGATAGGAGCCACCAGGGGTACAGGAGGAGAGCAGGCAATTGTGATTTATGGGTAGCAGTGGGCTGATAAGGCCGCTCCCTTCATTTAATGCCTTATCGCCTACGTTAAAGAAAGGCCACAATTTGCAGCATTCTTAAAAGCCCCAGATGTGACTAATCTCGGCAACCTTCCAGACAATCTGTCTCGGGAAGGGGGGGGGAACTATAGATCACTCACTTGTCTTACTGATCTTAAAACCTCTTACGGCATGCCGAACACAGGAGACGAAAAGTGTTTGTTTGTGTGCACATGTATTGCAAGCGACCATAACTTTAACATAAACGAGTCAATCAAGCATGCATATGTTGCTTATAAAAAGGTACACTCCTTGAATTGTGTCACCGAAATTGCCCTTGGGGTTGTAAAAAAAATGCTGCTGTTCCGGTTTGAAACAAAGACTAGCGACGGTAACACAATTGGGGAGTGTAATTTTAAATAGTTTCATGCGCATGTTAAAGGATACAAAGCTAGAATAGGCATATCAATGGTCAATTAAACATCTTTATTTAAGTCCTTCCTATTGGGCAGTCTCCACAGAGGCAACTTATGATTACATTTGATCAAGTATTGAAAGTGGCTGTTGCTTGTAGACGCATGCGGTCACCCCCAGCCCCGTGTCAGATGTCTCAATACTGTTCTACCAATAAAATGTAAACTTAACACATGCCTGATCAATATTAATCACAGAAATAATTACTTACCGGAGCTTAGGAAAGACATTGATTTTTAAGGCAGTTTGCATTATCTGATCTTACAGTAAGAATCTCAAAGGTGTCTCTCTTGAAGTTTGAAGTTAACAACCAAACATGCTGTGTAAAATGCAGGAATGTCATTTCAAGGTCTAATCCATGTAGAATAATTGCTTTAACGCAGCTACAGGAACTTTAATGATAAGTGGACACCCTGAACAAATAAAACAACATTTTTATTTGTAAAATAATTTGTCCTTTCAAAATTAAAGGTGGATAAGTTTCAGCAAATTGACTTTAAATGTTGTGAATGGAAATCTATTTGACAAACAACAGCATGTACACACAATAATGACAACACTAGCCAATAGAAATCACACATTATGGTATGAATGTCAATAACCAGTTAGAATATCTACTTCACAAATTATACATATCAAGACATGCCAGCTTATCACATTCCTCCTGCTAATAGTCTCTCTCTCTCTCTCTCTCTCTCTCTCTCTCTCTCTCTCTCTCTCTCTGAAGGGCCTATAGCTGTAGGGGAAGTGAAGCGCTCAGCGTCTTCAGGTCACCCAGGTGGAATACGACAGTCAGCTAATCCTCCCATTCTCCTCTGTGGGTTAACTCAACATATCATTACGACCCAGCCTCTACACATTCTCCAAATTCAAATAACTTCAGTTAAACTAAAAAAAATAAAGAAAACAAATAAATATTCTCATTTTCATTTTCAAAGTCTAATTTTCAAGTGCAATTAGTCTGGGATAGTCAACAGTTCATTCCCCCCCCCCCCCTCATTGTTAAGTATTCATGGCAGCCAATGATCTGACAAATAGCATTTTTCAGCATGGGTAGCATCTTGCATCTCAGACCGTATTCCAACAGATAATCCTGTTTAAATATCCAGGCTGGTTTATACGACCTGGTTATGCAGAGGCCAACATTTTCCTTTGAACCCGTGCACACGCACACACACACACACACACACACACACCCACACACACACACACACACACACACACGCATACACATATTAACAACGGTGCAACTTTGAACTGTTTGCAATAAAGCTCCAAAGGGGATAAGTGAATGAACGGCGAGCACTTTGCTATACTGTGGTAGTTAGTGTTGGCAAGGTCAGGGCTGAGCGGTCAGCTATAGTTCTGCAAGGTTAAATATCCTAGCCATCTTAACTGGCCTTCTACAGTACAGCCTTGACTTTACCATCGGCCGATCCCCGGGTTTAGCCAGGCTAATTCATCACGAGCACCGCTCTACCACCAAGGTCACATCCATAATGGAGGGGTCAACACGGTAAAGACATGAGCTCTGATTGGATCAGAAAGCCCGGGCGAGCTGAGGTTCAAAGACCACCGCCGTGTGTTGCAAGCGGCCTATTACCCACGTGACCTTGTGACTCAACATGACCCCCCCCCCCCCTCCCCTCACTCCCGGCTGAGTTCCTTGTCACCGTTAGGTCTGGTAGACGTGCGGCGGACGCACACCGTAACACCGGCGGCTCTTGTATTGTTTGCTCGCGTCTTTGTCCCGGCGGTCCACGGGGACTATCCTACACGTGGAGTGGCATTTGACAGCTTCTGTAGGATGTGTGGGAGCAGAGGTGTGTGTGTGTGTGTAGGTGTGTGTTGGGGGTGGCGCTATGGGAGCTACCTATTTTTGCAAGAGGTATGGCGTTTTCGTTTGTGGGTCCAACACAATCCACGAATCCCCCCCTTCTCCCCCCCCCCGCATGCCTGACAGACAGACAGATGATATCTGGTGTGGATCTCCAGCTCAGGGCCTCTATCTCTCTGCACAAACAGCCCTACGCTCGCACACAGGCTGCAAATTTCGTCTGCCTCCCTTCCTCCAGATAAGGGGCAATATCAGTGACAGAACATATTTTATGTATGAAATGTAGACTCACAACAAGCAGTCAAGCATTAGGTTTGTTTAAATAGGCGATCGCTATCGGCCACGCTTTCAACAGCAAGTTTGACTGAATTGTTCTGTTTATTTTCTATCGCACACAATTCTTTATTTATTATCATTTTTTTGTTTTGTTTATGCTAGCGAACCGTGCCTTTTAGAGAGGTTCATGCCTGCATGGCAGTTGAATCCAGTTTGAAATATCGCAGCTTCCTCGAATGCGTCTTACTCAAGAGAAAATATTCCTGCAAATACGATGCTGTACTGTAGTTTCTTCCTGCTAAACCCATCTAGTCAACATTCCAGCAGATTATTTGCCATGCAGGGATTTCTCTTGTCAAAGAGACAGCACTTTCTCCCCGCCCCGCCATACTGTTGACTGTTGTTAGCATCAGATATTGGATGATTTCCATTTAGTGCTTAGGTTATGGTTGTCAGTTTGTGCCCAGCATTAATATAATGATGTAAATAAGATCTCACTATATGCCAGGAGTCTAACTGACATAATAGTTTGGTTTGGTGTGTATGTGTGTGTCAGTGCCAAGAGTGTGTATAGGCGAGGTTCAGGGACAGTAAATATTTTATTTTAGAAATGGATATTTCACTTAAAATATTTATTAAAAAAATATGTACATATTTGCTATTTCAATTATTATTGTTACTCAATTGCTTAGACACATTAGAGGTGTTTTTTATTTTAGAAAAAACAAATGTATATGTTGGAAAATATTGATGCAGTTCCAGTCCATAAATTAATTAGGCACATTTTTGCTGCAAGAAGACTTTCGGTATTTTTGAGGTAAAGCAACTACAGACTCCAGGGTTTAATAAAAGTTAAATGGGTTGTCAGTTAATATCACACAGACGCATTACTGTAATATGAGACCCAAAACCATCTACGCAAAAAATATCGTACACAGACATTTAATATAGCTGTTACAATGAAATATGAACAAACTAAATGCCTTAACATTTAACATCTTTAAAAACATCTAACAATTAAATTGTAGGGCATAAATGTTTTTCTTTTTTAATGACAGGATGATTTTCCTTGTTTAGCCATTGTCCCATTTCCAACTGCCCTTTTTTCTTTTTAACATGTCCTGTAGGGGTTGTCCACCCCTCCCCCACCTCCTCCCCCACCCCCACCTAAACCCCCAAAGCGAAGCCTCACCCCACGCCGCACACACACGCACACACACACACACACGTGTGTGTGAGTGCGTGCGGTGGGGAGAAGCGTGCAGGTCATTACCATAACAAGCTGGCGTGTTTCTGAAGATACACTTGTTCGGCACAGACAGGGCAAGAGGGGGTAGGCCCGGGTGGCAACACAGCCCCAGTTTATTTCAATAACAACAGCCAGACACATGGCCTATCTAGTCCCACTTTGAATGAAACACTTGGGCTCTGATGGAGCGATAATGCACAGATGCTAAAAGAGGGACGGGGAAAAAAAGCCAGTTAAAACGGCCCCTTGACCAGAAAAACAGCAAACATGTTTTTGGGAAGGCACGGCACTTTTATAAAGTATACAAACATTTAGAAATTCAAACTGGTTCCTTTTTTCACGTTTGGACAATGTTATATTCTAAAATGATATACAGTACATGCACACAAACAGTGCAGACATACCATGCATACAAATACATACATATATATATATATATATATACACACACACATAGATAGATAGATAGATAGATAGATAGATAGATAGATAGATAGATAGATAGATAGATAGATAGAGAGAGAGAGAGCGCATAAAGACATTTTAAAAAATAACCACTCCATCGTCAACCAATCAGATCCGCTGCTCCACGCCATCACGGCATCACCTCTCCTTAGTGTTAATTATAGAGAGATCATTTTCACATGAATGGCGGCGTGTTTACCGCGGGGTCCCCGATCTCTCCCTGGGGAAGCCTATGTCAAGAGCTTTACACATAAACAGATGTGGCGTTCCGTTTTGACACAGGTAATCCTTTTCTGTTGAATCAGCGGCAAAGTCAACACTCAGAAAGCCCCGTGCCTTGTTATTTGTATAGCACATGCACACGTGTGCGCACGCACACACACACACACACGCACTTAGATTTAGAAGATGTCCAAAATCTCAGCTTGATTTCCTATGTTAACGGTGGCTTAGCCATAGCTGGGACCGGGCTGCAGGAGAGCCTTTTGAGAGTTTGTGGAGTAGTTGTAAATATGTGGTAACACTTTCAGTGGTAATCCTCCTGCACAAAGAATTGCCAGAGATTATGGGCCGGTTGTCTGACAGAGAGAATCCTCTGGCACAATAAAATTCCTATGGCTGCTGAGATTTGTGGAGGACACAATGCCAGGGATGCTCAGCTCACCAGTAATGTGAGGGCAGGCTATTCCCTAAATGGAAAGCTAAGAGGCAAATATAGCGTGAAGTGCCCATTAAGTAAACAAAACTATAAAGACCCGCTAGCCTAAAAGATAGCAGTTGACTTTTTTGGGGGTGTCTATAAGAGAATGCCGTCGGTGTCCATTAATGCTGACTTCATGGTGACATTTTGACCTGTGCGTCTGTTGATGCAGGCACGACCCCTGACCTCAGCAGTGCAGGAGGACCCCAGTCTTCTCTCTCCCAGCTCGGCTCATTGGCCCTCGCCGACGTGTTTTGAGTCGGGTTAAATTAAGCAGGGTAAAGAGAGAGCGAAAAAGCCCACCATAGCCACAAGGATGAATGTAAAATACTGTAGAAGTTGTTTTATTTAAATATATTATGTTGAATCATTTATTTTTATTTATTTTTTGGCCCCTGAACTTTACTAAGCTGACAATAAAAGTCGATAATTGAGAACAGAAAGAGTGGGATCAATATGACTGCAGGGGGAAAAAACTGAGACTTGGGCTTATGTTCAATACAGTTTAACTGATATTTAATATTTTCTGCTTTCTCTCTTCTTCCTCTCCTTTTGTCCATGTTGAAATACTTCAAAAAGAATTCTAATAAAGTGGAAATTAAAAGGCGCATAGATTGGGGCTGGAAAGAGAGGCCTCTAATCCCGCTATCTCTTAATAATTCAAAGTCTCTTTTATTTTCCGAATAAAAAGGAGGAATTAATCTGGCACTGTGACGCTGTCCTCTCTTCTCACTGTTTAAATAAATCCCCGTTCGTACATTAGACGCGAGGAGGCCGGCTCTGGCTTCTCGCCAGGTTCTGCGTCAATCCCCCCCCTGCCTCTTTTTCCTTTCTTTCCCAGGCCCTCTTTATTCCCTTTCTTCCGTTCCCTGCCAGGGAGGGACCTTTGAGAGAAGCCGCACCACCAGAGAGCTGCTATCTCCTGAACCTGCCCGGCACGCGGGCCTGTCAGGAGCACTTAGCTCCGACGGCCAAAAAAAGCAACCCTTATGAAACTTTAACCAGATATTAGGGCACCGTGAAGCCAAATGATATATTACAAAGGCATTGTGTAAGGGGTGACCATTTCTGGTATTTAAATGCGGCATGCCCTGGCTTTCTGTTGAAATTGAGTTACTTCATTGGCCTTTAACGGAAGATTAGAAGTGGCCCTTTCATAGTGAAGAAGCTAGCTACAGTAATGGCTTCGCTATGTGAATGAGAATGTTTAATATATGAGGACAACCGATGAGAATAATGAATTAAGCCTTTATTTGTTTTGGTTGTTTACAATGGCTGCTAAATTATTTATTTCAGTCATTCCGTCCTCTATTCATACGTCAGTTGAAACAATTCGACAATAAGTGGCAGACAGCTAAGTCGCGCGCCTTTTCACAAGACAAAGGGAAACCTTTGAAAAGTGACACCATGAAAATAAAAGGAGCTCAGTCTCCAAGAGCCGGGCCGAGCTGAATGAATGAAAGAAAGAAAACAGAAGCGGTGGCCGTGGGAGCCGGCATGCTCCTCGATTAGCCCGCCCTCGCTATCAGGTCAGAGACGTTTGGCCTTGCCAATCCTCCCCCCCTCCTGCAAGACCATGAAGGCAGCGAAGGGGCTCCAAAAGCCATCAGATGTCAGTGCCGTTGCTTCAAATCGTGGCCATTCGGCAGCTACAGTATATGAAGATGTGTGTGTAGGTTAAGCCAGAGCCATGGAAATAACAGAGTTACGCCAACAGAAGTTTGAAATTGTCAACGGTCACATGGTTCATGGAGAGGCAAAAGCTATAAGACATAATAGTTCCAGGAAGAGCTTGGTGGGCAGTTTGATACAGATATATAACTACATTTTTTTGGTAATTTGTAGTCAATAAATTTACATTTAAATAGAATTTATTGTGTACTTTTAGTATTCAGGCGAACTTCCTGGAAATATTTTGAGGCCCCGTCGCTGTGAAAAAACTCATTGGAGTTCATTGGAGTGAACAGAGATGACGCAACTCTCTCTCGACATGTCTCTGGGTTAAGCTATAGGCTAGTCCTTCCTCCTCATAGAAGTCTTATGCGACGCTCCAGAATCTACGATCCTCCACCACCGATCGTGAATCAGCATTCCCGGTCTCTCTCTCTCTCTCTCTCTCACTCACTCTCTGAGATTTACAGAATCACGCAAACCCCCCCCCCCCCACACACACACACACACACACACACGATGTCTGCCAACTGCCCAGACAGACTTGTGATGATGAACTTTCCCCAGACACGCATGCATATGCTTGTGGTTGAAAGACAAGACGTGTTTGTACCCCGGGCTGCGTACGCATGTTCACCAGCACACTGGATTCAGGGAGTGCGCCCGTCGCATTACCTCGACTGTTGGAGATTAACAATGTGCTTGAAAATATCAGTAACTTCTCACTGTGTGGCCTTGGACTCCTGCACCCAACAAGCCCAACACACACACACACACACACAATGTATTCTTTATGTGTTGAAAAAACACCTTGATTTTGCAAGGCTCTCTGAAAATGAGATTGACATGGCATGTCTAGGGCCAAGTCCTGTTTTTTCCCTCTTCTCCCACCACCATATTGCTCCTCACAGAAATCTCGACTTCATGTGTTATCAAATGATAAAAAAAAATAAAAATATCAAGAGAAGCAGGAGCAAGAGGAGGCCCGTGGGGAAAAGCGTCTAGGTGCGTCTTAAGATCCCCACCCCGAGGCAACAGAAAGCCATTTTCGGTGAGGCGCTCGCTATTTTTATTTATATATATCCCTCGCTCTGTTTCTTCATAGCTACTGTTTGTCAGGCTATCATTATACGGGAGGGAGGTGTGTGGGTGTGTAGGGGGGCCATTTGCATTAGCATCAGTGTCTGACTCCAGGCACTAAGCAATGATACTTTATTCCATACCATTCAGAGGGACATTATCGCACACCTCCCCCACCCCCCCGCTTGCAGTTACAACCCCCCGTTAACACACACACACACACACACACACACGCACAATTACACAAGGCTGTGCGCACCCTATTCCCATCCAGTCATATCGTGGATAGCATCTCGTGCAACATTGGCACAGAGGTGCAGTGGGGGGGGTGGGGGGTGGGGGGGTGAGGTGGTGGAGAGTTGAGGGGAAGGGACATTTCCGGAGGGGGGTCCTGGCATGTAATTGTCCTGGTGAGCACTCAATAGCACCTTAAACCAAGCAGGCAATCTACAAAGCTCTGCGATGAAGGAGGGAAAGGCCCTGTGGCGATGGGGACCCTAATAGGAACTTCTTTCTCACAGAGATAAATGGAGAAAGTTCCTTTTATTTATCGTAGCTGCTGTTTGGGACTGGGGCTATCAAAGTGCCGCAATGCTATTTATCCCGCCAAAAAGGATTCGTCCGACACAGGGCTGAGGGCAAAAAGCGGGAAAGAGAAGGCTAAGGAGGAGGGCGACCGGTGGAAATTGGCAGAAACAGAAGGTCAAACTGTTTATCTTCTTATTCCCGCGTCTCCTCCTCTCCTTCATTCTTGTCCAACTGTCCTCTATCAGTTTACCTGTTGTGGTACACCTCTTAAAATAGAGAGAAGAAAAGAAAAAAAACAGGAAGGAAAAACTCAATTGGAAGCACTTTGGCCTCTTTTCCTTTAGAATGTTTGCCAAAGAGCAAAACAAGAGGCTTGCAACAATGCGAGGCTATTCACGTGAGTGAATTATTACATTTTAAACGGCGATAACACAATGGTGGTACGGGGCGATAGCACCACGTTGAAGAATGGAATGGGTTTGAACTTCGGCGCAAAAGCGTTAACCTCCATCAATCATTCTTTGTATCAGGGTGCTTGCTTTGCCGTGTCACTGAGCGCTAACTCGTGCCGCATACGTTAGCTTATCGGACAAGCACGCTAAACCGGGAAATGGCCCCCGTAACCACTTCTCACCTAAATCATTAAAACAACAGACAGGGAAATGTCACGTCCCCTTAGGCACTTGTCAGCCTGCGTCGGTGTGTTCCCAGCATCACATGGCTCGCGTCCTCCCAGATAAAACCTGATGCCGTGGGTATGGGCTATATGTGTGAGACTAGTTTAAAATAAATCAATGTCTGTCTGCATTTCAACCGCCATGACCCTTATGAAACATCTTAGAGAGTGTTTCAATACAATGGACTATTACAGTATAGCACAGTGGTTGTACTGTATATACACACTGTATATCTTAACAACATACAGAAATACAATGACTTTGGTCCTGGTACTTGTCTGTGGGGTTTGTTGCCATAAGCAGCAAGCAAAAAAACTCACTTGTTTACGGTACTTTAAATTATTGATAGGCGTTATATCTTATTAGTGAAAATATGCACACACTTTTAGGTTTATTTATTTTAAGTGATCAATTTGAAATCCCTAAAGCTTTGGTCTGCATGCTGACACATGCTTCTATACTGCCTACACTTTATATGTCAATAATTATTTTAATGACTTAGTTAGTGGCTTACTTTTATACATGGCATCCTACACATTATTTTTGGCCCGGCAACTCAATATTTCATACCATATGTGATAGGGTGTACAGTGTTTCTATCAGCCAAAGGGTCCTTGGCCCAAAAAAGACCTCTGTCCTATGGTGAAATAACTGCTCTTGTTGGAGGTTATATTTCTGGTAATATCACACATATACATCAGATAATAGTTCCAAAAGGAAAACTGACTGAATAGTTATTGTGCTATATCAATCAATGATAAAGTGACTCGTGATAAATAACATGTATGCAGAAAGTTGGTGGCTACTTGAATGAATTGCTTCTTGAATGAATCGGCTATTCCTGCTTAAGGCTTTGAGCGCAATAAGTCCATTTACCAAAACAGCATGAGCGCCAAAGGGAAACGCTCCCAGTTTGAGACACGGAGAGATGTTTGCACAATGCTAATGGTTCAGCTTAATTGCAGATTAACTTGATCACTTCCTGGCCAATGAGTACATCTAATTCATCAGCCTCCATGACAGTAGGTGTCCTGGCTTGATGAGCTCAATGGATGGCTCTCTCTTCAGAGCCAAACATGGTCTTATGAGGTGAAGGCATAGTGGTCAATCTACCGCCAATGATGAATGGACTTCGCTGATCCACTGCTGTCTATTTCTGTCCCATAATCCAAGTGGGAATGCCCACATCAATGCCTGGCTCTTTACTAAGAGGAATCCCCCCCCCCCCCTTACTTGGACATGCAAATTAGTCTTGGGGTTCCTGGAGGCCTGCATACCTGATTGAGGCGTTCTATGCCTTTGCCAACCATGTGTCTTGGGAATTACATACCAAGGGACGGCGTCCAATTGGACCAAAGTCTCCCCTAGCAATTTGCTTTGGCGGTATTCACTGGCATACACAGGCAAGGCAGTGCCTCCTTTTATTTCACGGCCTTGCCGCAAGATTTCTGGCTGGACCACGTTTGGAAGCCATACTACTGTACGTGTGAGAGAGGAGGGAAAGGGGGATTTGGTTTTTACAAAAGAATAGAGTAGAAACGTGTTGATGTCTCTGCTCATTCAGGTTTTTGGGGATGTTTTCTGTTGTCGCCTGAGCTTATGATAAGATTGAAATAGAGGAGGTGTTCTAGGATTCTCTGCGTCCCCTGATCCTATTTCACCAAAACAAATGTTGTTGTAAATGCTAAATAATTTCAGCTGGATGTTTTATGACAAACCGTGGTAGCTACATCCAAGACACATATCCAAATATCCAAAATACAAACATGCGCTCATGTTTGAACTTGTGTAAATAATGCATACACTTTAAACGTTTCTGCGTGTGCCGCAAATTGGTTATTTCTGCATCCCCTCGTAAAACGCGTATTTCTTTTAAATAATATGTTAACATAAACAACTAACAAAAACAGAAAACCATCACTATCACTACTATTATCTTATTATTTCTTTAATCTGATTCCTTTAACCATTTCAGTTCTGTGTTGCTGGATTTGTTTATCAGAAGCAAGATTGTGCATGTATCCCTTCTATGTAAAGCAAGTTGAGCGGCAACTCTGTATGAAAAGTGCTATACAAATAAAGATTATCATCATCATCATCATCACTCTTTAGTGGGTTAGTGTCACTGTACAACATGCAAACATGGCTATTTTACCGGTTCCAGAATGAGTCTTAAACCAAGACTGCAGAAAGATATATCCGTTACTCGATCCTCTCTGCATTTTACCGTATATGACATCACACTGGCATGTGTGTGTTGTAATCTGATCTTGGACCGACTGTGTGTGTGTGTGTTAGTGCATGTGTGTGTGCGTGTTAGTGCATGTGTGTGTGTGTTAGTGCATGTGTGTGTGCGTTAGTGCATGTGTGCGTATCTGTGTGTGTGTGTGTGTGTGATAGTGCATGTGTGTGCGTGGCCCATAGAGCATTTGTTTTGGTCTGAGATGCTGGTGCCCGTAGTTTGACATCTAGTGGCAGAAAGTGATATAGACCCACTTTGTAAAGAGCGTCAGCAAGTTCCCATGATGCCACAGCTTGGTAAATAGCAAGGGAACTGGGAATAATATATATATATATTTCTACGAGAAATTCTTGATGAGAAACAGAATTGATGTATTATGTAGATGAGTAGAGGAGAAAAAGGATTGCTGAATGAATCCCGTGTATGATCTTTTGGAGACCAAATGTGGTCAGGGGTTTCATTATCTGCTCAGCCGTGCGTGCGTGCATTCTAGTTAAACTAATTAAAGATGGCGTTCTGTAGCTTTGACTTGGGGGCCACCATAAAGGTGTCAGCTGGTGTACTGTAAAACCTATACAGTATTCATGATCTTACATACCGTAATTGACCTTACCTTAAATTACCTTGTTGCCTTAGGGGCCTGTTCAGATGAAAAAGTGCAATTTTTATCTATGACGCAACACCCTTCAGAGTGAAAGAATTCCTGTAGTGTATTTTTTGAATCCGACAACTGTCTGTTTTTCTGTAGCCTAGTGTGTGGTCTTGTCCAATCTCGTTAGAGTTACTAAATTTTACCAGGTGAAAAGGGCGGGGCTTGGGATCAGTCTATTGTGCATTGAAGTTGAAAAAGCCTGAACTTTTGCACAGTGCCCAGACGAAATGTTGCAAAGCGACAAGCGTCATTCACAGTCAAACACTCAAGGACGACCTTTGGCGTGGAGAGCATGGTGGCACGATAGCATGGCGGCTACTAGTGATGTGCGGTCAGGGTTGAAGGAATGTGATTTGTTTATTGTGCTCTTTGCATCTCCTGCCTAAATGTACCATTTGACACAAACAAGACAGTGCTTAATTTACATCGCCCATGTCAAGCTCACCCAGCATTTGTCCCAGCTACAGACTGGAAGGCAGGATATGACTATGTCATTGTATTCCCTGATACCCAGCTGTGTCTGCAGGTCAAGCAGTTAAAACTGCACCCGCATTGGACACAACCAAATGAACATTTACTGTACCTATGGGGGTGGCAATGACTGTTTTCCCTTTGTGCTATGCTGTATAAAACTGCAAAACATGCCTTTGTTATCTCAGAAATGTGTTGGTGGAACTTTAACTGGTGAAACCACACGTTCTCCCTTGCTGCGCACCATTGTATTATTAAAGCCTGCTTTCCTGATTCAAAGCTATCCAACACGACTGGTCTATGTTTTTATGATAGAAAATTATTACTATCAGGGTTTTTTATAATGTACCGGCCCTCTCGTTATGAGAGCCAACCTGCACCCACCCGACCCGTTATGAGAGCCAACCCGCACCACCCGACCCGTTATGAGAGCCAACCCGCACCGCCCGACCCTTAAAAATATGCGTTCACAACCACCTGAACCGCCAACTTGAACTTGTATAGCAATGGCGATACTGAATTTAATGCACGTTTCAAAGGGACATACATTGGCGCAGCCAATAGCAGAGCCACCAAAGTCCTTATGCCTCATGTCTCTGGAGCCACGGCCGGCTACAGCAAAGTGAGTGAGCAGTAGCCTTGCTAAATTAGGCTTATTTTGTTTATCTGTTAGGCTACGCTAGCCAAATCACATAGCATATAATCCAGGGCTATTAAACTGCATGTTTTAGACCTCTCCCTGCTCTAACACACCTGATTCAAATAAACGGGTCATTTTTAGGCTTCTAACAACCTTGAATCAGGCGTCTGACGAAGTAATTGATTGAAGCCCCTGTTTTTATTATTGACAGCTGTCATTTTCTTTGCATTTACTGTGCTATCCAGTGCTCAGACAACTGAATCTGCCAATCAAAATGTTCTTGTTATATTAAATTGGTTTCACTAAGTGGGTAAGACCAAATAGCAATTAAAAGTTCATGTTTAAAATGTATCCAATAGTATATATTGTAATATTAACTTCAAGAAGTTAATCTGATCAAGGTGTGTTAAATAATATCTGATTTGCCTTTCTTTGGAAGAGCTTTGCACTGAAACCACTGTGGCTTCATGCGTTAGTTCATTCCATAATTAATGTGTCTTAATTGCCCTGTTGCCACAGTTGCTGTTCCAACAATGTTTCCCCATTCTCCACAGGTTAAAGCATTTGAAAGCGTCTTCAATGGCCTCAGCAAAGAGTGACGTGGGAGAACAGCAGTGCTTTTGTGCAGCGAACAGAAATGACAAACCAGGCTACAACATGGGCATTCGTGTTGTTATCCCATTAAGGATCCGGAATAGTATTCAAAAAGCAGAGAAACGCAAGGTCAATAAACAATCTGGAGATAGCAAGATAAAACAGATTTAAGACAAATACGGTAATTTGTTTTGCCTTGAGTGTTTTTAAAGGCGTCCTGAAATAATATAATAATACATTATTATTATTTTTATATTATTATTATTTTATTATATGCGCTTTATAGTACAATATTAAAATGGCATAATACAATACATACATGTAGTTGTTGATGCACCCTAAATGTATGTTCTAGGCCAGGGGTAGGGAACCCTGGTCCTGGAGAGCCGCAGCTCTGCATGTTTTAGATGTCTCCCTGCTCCAACACACCTTATTCTAATGAACAAAGTTAGAAGTGTGTGTGTTAGAAGCCTGATGACGGCCCATTCATTTGAATCAGGTGTGTTGGAGCAGGGAGAGATCTAAAACATGTAGGGCCGTGGCTCCCCAGGACCAGGGTTCCCTACCCCTGTTCTAGGCCCTAAGTTCATGTGCGGCGGGGGGAGGAGACTCATAAACCTAGGACAGCTGTATGGGGGAGGTTAAGAGAGCAGTGGGAGGGGAATGCGTTCTCAGAGTTTCCAACCAAAACAACAACATTTCTGCAGAGCATGGTTTCAACCAGAAGGATCCCTTTTAACGCCTCTTCTATCACTGGACAGGCAGAGACGTTTTGCAAAGGCTGTGTGGAGAGTATCTCAGAGTACTTTACAACACACCTTGGTCCTGGCCCACACCCCCACCCGACCTCAAGCCCGGCCCGGCAGATTTCGGCGCTGTTATTGCGCTTCTTTTGAGCGCGCGCAGAACGCCGCTGAAGGGCAGGACAGCCCTCCCTCCTCCCCCCCGCCGCCACCCCGGGACCGCTCCAAATTGTAATCCCATTCCTCTGTTTATCAAAATGGAGGAAGTGAGCGCGCGGCGAGAGGGAGGCACGGAGCTGCCAGCTTGATTGCGATGCTCCCGCCTGATAGCTTCGCTAACCTTATCCATCTCTCCCACCTCCACCTCGCAGCCACGTGCCCCCAGACACACACAGAAATAATCACTGCACACCTCTGACCCCTTTATCGAGTGTCGGTGCTAATCCTCATCTCTGTGTTCAATGCGGAGCACAATCACAGAGACCCGCAGGACCGGCAGTTAACGCTGTGTTTAAGCAGCCCTGCGCGGTGAGGCAGCCTGGGATAAAGGCTGCCACGAGGGGTCATCGGCTCCTAGGAGCCCCTGGGCCCTGCAGACCCCCCCCCCCCTTCCCAACCCGGCCGTGGCCTTGAGATGGGGGACAAAGGGACGAAGAGGTGCAGGCGACACAAAAGCTGTGGATGAGGAGTTAAAGGTGGAGGTATGTAGGACAGGGATGGGGGTTTTGTACAGTTCAGCGGCGGACAGGCGATGAGGGTGAGGAAGTGGCACTGCAACAAAGCGGCAAGCGCAGCCGCGTGGCCACAGCGCCATGAGCTGTTTATAGAAGTCGTGAAGTGCCCCTTTCGCATCCGCTCAAACTTTTCTGACCGCTTCACAAGCGGGCGGTTCATAAGTCGGCGAACCTTGCGAGAAAGGATATAGGCGCCCGCAAGCACCAAGGAGCATCGACCGCCACACTTCATAGCACACAGATCGACGAGTGTCCCTTTAAAACCATGTCGCCACCTCGCAGAAGCAGTTTGCGACCCCGCGAAGGGTCCTGTGTCTCACTTAAACAAACCACCAACTGCTTTAAATGCTTCAGAGCAGATCAGAATCCCCTTGGAGGCTTTGCTCTGGCGTATAGTACATCCATCAGCGTGGCAGGTGTCTGATTACCAGGAACAATGTCAAACTACTGCCAGGTAACTTAACGGATGTTTTGCAATTAATGTCTAATTACTTTGCGATGACAAATTGAGCACTTCGCATCAAATTACACTTGCAGGGGATTTTGATATTGATGGACTGTGGAATAAGTAACCTTTTAGCAATTTGCAGGTTTTATGTTAACATCCGGCAACTGTGATTTGTTAGATCAATCAAATAGGTTTGCTTTAATGATATTGTCATACGGTATGTTCATAAAACAATCATCCTTCTTCCTTGCACTGTTGGCGCCAGATCTCACAATTGTCCTTGGGACCATTTATGAGGCAAGTCATGTAGGTACAATATAAATACTAACACTGTAAAGAATGGTAGGTAGAAGGGTGAGCTAGTGGCCTTAGGCCCCGATCACACAGGGGCACGGCCGCTTCAATAGCGCGTTGATAAACCTCCGATCACAGAGATGGGCTGCCTGTGCCAAAGAGAACGGCTGCCAACTGTCATATTGACGAGCAGCGCTGAAAAGTTGAATATTTTCACTTTTATGCACGTCTAAAAAATGCTTAAAAAACGTGAATCGCAGCGCCATAAAAAGCGTGTGCCAGTTGCGCTGTACCATAGAAAAGAAGGGTTTTGCTAGCGACACAGTTTGCTAGCGACGTGTTTCTAGCGACGTTTCTAGCAACGCGTTTCTAGGTACGCGTTTCTAGCTACGCGTTTCTAGCTACGCGTCTCGGTGTGATCGGGGCCATAGACCTGTTAACGTACTAGGTCTAACTCTAGACACAGTTGAAAGTTGAAATGAAGCAACTAAACTATCATGGCAATCGGCGTTACAATGCATAAATATCCTAACTGCAATGGGAAGGCTACCGAAATATAGGAAATGATGTCTAAGTTTGCAATTGCTTGCCATGTTGCAGAGCTAGCCTAGTTAGCTACAACCTGTAGCCCTGCCAGGAGCTTTCTCTGGGTAGCTAGCAATTGGATATTACATAATTACATTTTTATTATGAGGAAGAGGAGGCTAATTGAAAGTCTGTCAGTGGCAATCAGAGGCTTTATGAATGAATGAGATATTTTCAATAACATAATAGAATGTCCTTATTCAACTGAAAGAAATGAAAAACATTTACAGTGCAATACAGAAGCAGCAGCAGGTAGACAAATGTGCACACTTATAGCAACACACATATGCTCTCACGGACGCACACACATGCAAATGCCTGATGTGTGCGTGTGTGCATGTGTGTGCGTGTGTGCCTCTCTCAGAGAAACATGACCTCTGACACCGTAGCCTTTGGTGGCTGTGTAAACAACTGTGTACCCAGGAAGCCTATAGACACATGGCTGTGCCACGGCAGGGCCAGGCACCATTCAGAACAACCTCGAACACAACCGCTTTGAGCACACCACCACTCACCAGCACCTCCAGTCCAATGACAGATAAATCCTGTTTTCATAACGAGGTGATGCGTGTGCCTCTTGCAAGCTGCATCGAGACTTTCCAAAGACATTATACTGCATAAAAAATACGGGGAAATACCTATTAAAAAACAATTGAATAACCGTTAATTGTCATTATGATATTTTATGATTATCTAGTTTTTTGTCTGTCTCTCTCTCTCACCATTTAATGAATGTAATTTTTGGGAGTATTTGCCCTCCTTTTGGCTCTTTGTTTTGACTGGGGACTTTTATTGTGAAGTCTCGGTTTTGTGCTTAAAGACAATGGCAGCCTTGGCCCAGGGGCCTGCTTTGTGCTGTGGGAGCCTCAGACACAAGGCAGGACACACAATGTTCAGCTACCCTTCCCCACCCCCAGATCAGTCAGGGAGGAGGCCCCACGTGGGCCCTAGGGTCGAGGGTCACGTCAGTCAGACGAGACAATGTTGAACAGAGACCTCTTACAATGCTAGGTAAACATTTAAATTAGAAGTTGATAGAAAGGAAAAGAATGGGGAGGTGAAAAAAATGAAGGTTAAAACCCAAAGAAGTGTCTGTAAAAACAAAAAAGAAAAAACTCCATAAATGTACGCCGTGGGTCTCACATACACACAACAGTGGGGTGGGTGTGGGGGGCTTTAGAGGGGGGAGAGAGAGAGAGAGAGAGGCAGAGAGAGAGAGCGAGAGAGTTAGACAGAGAGAAAGGGAAGCAGGCCCTTTTGACGACTTTAAAGAGAAAGGGGCCGTGGCGTGAACAGGGGGAAACTGTTTACTCAGGGAATTAGTTCGGGATCATTGTGTGCGCGTGGGGGCATGCGTTCCCGTTCCCTGGCTCCATTTCAAGGCCCAAGTGGCTGAGCGGAGCTCCCTCCAGGGCGGGCCTAATTATCACAGGGCCGGGGCCATTAAAATGCTTAACTAACCTCGTTTCTCCAAAACGCACAGATTAACGCCAGCCCGCAGCATAGTGTCGGGAATAACCCTGCTGCCTAATACCCTCTTTGATTCTCCCCCCCTCCCTCCTCCCTCAGTGTGGCGAAGCAAAACTGAGATCTGGCGGACTGGAAGTATGAAGTATGAGATGGAAGGGGAGACCAGATGAGGACCAATCAATCCACCCCGTGCTTTCGACGCCCCACACAAGCTACAAGAGGCGCGGAAAAACGCAAATGCAATAAATAAATGAAATAAATAAATAAAACATGTACATAATGAATCACTGTACTATGCACATTCTTTCTAAACAGGATAGCTTAGCTCGCATTTAGCGATATTTGCTAGGAATTGGAATATGGACATATTCCAGATGATAGTGGAATAACAATATTCCATAATTATTTGAAATATTTACATATAATCAGAAATAGTTGAACATGCGTGTCTATAGTCACATTAACTTGTGCAAATGTTTGGAAATGTATCAGTGCATACTGTATAGGCGTATAACTGTGTTTTGTAGCAATTACTGCCTCATTCATAGAAGTTTCAGAATCATTGAATTACTGTATATTACAAAAACAGTCTTGTGCCCAAACATACAGTAGCCTGCTAACCCCTGACCACTGAATTTCAGAAGCTTCTTATGTTTTTGAAACCTCCTATACCCTTTATAATCAGTTTCAACAAACATAGCCTATCTGGACCTTCAGGTTACATCTATGTGAAATTTAACAACACCTCTTGGAACTAAAACTATTATTTATAACTTACTTTATCTAATGATTTTGCAAGTTTGCCATGTTGTTTGAGTGAAGCTCCTTCTTCATTGTATTGTATAACTGATGTAGTTAATAGCAGTTTTGTTTTGCTAGCAAAGCTAGTAAAACATACAGGGTGTCATCGTTAGATAGTCTTAATTCTAATGGAAAGTCTAGCTCATTGTTATACACAAGAAAACACTTTCCATTACGTCCCTGCAAGTACATTGCTGTATGTTTGCCTTACAATAGACTAAACTCTGCATGACTGATGGAAGTAACTAGCCTGACTCCATCCAATCAGTCCAAACTCTATAATAAAAGGGTATTTCAAAATATTTAAAAACATGCTTCACATTCTTGTTGAATAAAACCAAAATGAGAAGCGCACACACTATTATGTTTATAGTTACAGTATCTGTTTAACATTCTTGAACAGGAGACTGCACCAACTGTAGCATTTTGTTTGATACAGATTAATCTTTCACAACAAGAGTGTTTTCCGTGCTGGCTGGGGTGGGAGGGATATGTTGCTACAGCCAGGAGATGATGGATTGTCCAAATAATGGAAAAACATTTTGCCCCACACAATGTACACATTGACTCATCAATCTAGACACACTTAATTTCTCACACTGACTATAAAATATAGAGGCACGGTATATACAGACGGAAGGGCAAAACCTCTCCTGACATACCGTAATAGTTAGTATAGTAGATAATATTTGTATTTGATGTTACCTTGAGGCTTCTAGCGTTATGTTATGCATTAAGAAACAAATGTAGTTCTAAAATGTATCCAATATGCCTGCTCCTTTATATGTAATATACATTAAACATATCAGGAATTTGCATTCACACGTATACAATGTACTGCATTGACCGCCATACAGTAGCTAATAGTTAAATGCAATTTGAAATCAGTTAATTTTGCTAGGACGTCTCTCGTTCTGTGTACACTGTACAGCATCAATAGCAGCCTCCTTGTTTGTGTATTGTACTTAGCTTTCATCACAATTGCAGTGTACTGTAGGCTACTGCGTGTTTACAGTATGCGTTTGAATGGAACGGAAATACAACACAAGTTTGCTTAAATTAAAGCATGACCGTGAGCATTTCTAATTATTCTACTTATTCCAGAAATAATCCTTTTAGCCATTTCTTCCTTGGAAAAGGAGAGAAAAATAATGCCATGATAAATAAATAAATAAAGGCCCAACTAAATCAAGACTGAATTGAAACACTGTCAGGGGAGATGTAGTGCAAAGGCGTGATAATAGCTAAGCTAGCTTATAACATCTTTGTTTTCAGCGAGCACTGTGCTACGGTCTCTTGGGCCACAAGAGGATTTCTGCCAAAGCTGTTCTTGTGAAGGTCCGCACTTTGAAAATACTCCAGGAGTCTTCACTGTCCTATCACAGAATCAGGATTCATTTGTGAAAGCTGGAGACACACCGCAGACACGTTGTAGAGTTTCTATATCTGGGGTGCACCCAAACAAACAATCAAAACAAACGTTGTTTTAGAGTGCAGATTAGTTCCACCCCCCGACTGTACGCACGCACACACACACTAACATGCACGCACAACACACACAAAAACAAACACTGGCCAGTCTGAAAAGTTATTGTGATGTCTTATATCCGCTGAGGATTTATTGTCATTGCTCTGAATTCCGTCCTACCTTCGTTTTGACAAAGATAAATGTCTTTGGGACCTTGAAAGTTTAATTTGAAACGGCACACGTTGTGCAGTCAGGATTTCAGAATAAAACAATTGCTTTTCAGAGGCCAAACAGAGTTGAGCTGACTTGACGTGGGGGAGCAGTCAGGCATATTATTTATCGCTCCGCCCTTAGAGTTGTGAAATGTCCATCCAATTCTTCCATGTCACCATCGGAAGAATGAAAGCACGGCAAAATAATGTTTCATTACAGCTACATGGGTCATTTATCACAACTTCCTCGTCGTTTTTTAAGTGTTCCTTAAAACGGAGGTATTGCAATGACGAGAGCTCACGGAGTGAAATGTTACATAGAGCAATATAGCAAAGGAGCAATAATTATGTTAATTATTGTATTTATGAGTTTTGTAAGTACATACTTTCATTACATACATTATGTCCTAATGCATTATTATAAATGGCTACATATGTGAACAAAAAGATTGACTGAGCCTTTTAGGGTAATTTCATATCCAGAATACTGTAAACTAACTGGCAGCTACAGTATATTGACAGTGCATTTACTATACGGTATGATACAATATACTTACTTACTGCTATTTGTCTTTCTTTAGAAGCAAACATTTTCACGTACTACACATACAGGGACAGGATGGTCAAATGGTCTGGGTTTTTGGCCAAACAATTGCTTTTCAGAGGCCAAACAGAGTTGAGCTGACTTGACGTGGGGGAGCAGTCAGGCATATTATTTATCGCTCCGCCCTTAGAGTTGTGAAATGTCCATCCAATTCTTCCATGTCACCATCGGAAGAATGAAAGCACGGCAAAATAATGTTTCATTACAGCTACATGGGTCATTTATCACAACTTCCTCAGCAGGATTTTGGCTCACAGCTGGAAGGTTCTGGGTTCGAACCCCGGTGTTGATCTACCTGTAAGCTACCTTGAGCAAGATGCCTAACCCTCTGCTCCCGGGGAATTGGGGTCCATTCACCATTTACTATAGAGGAACAAGTGACACGTAGTTGGAATACTATAGCAGAAAATGTTTACTAGGCGGGGTACATAATGGCAGCAATGCAATATGGAGCATACAGAATAAAGCCTAAATATCCCATCGCCACTCATGTTCTATACTGCAATGGTAAATTACTGTGAAAAAAATAGACCTACAAGACAATCCAGAAAGCTCAAAAATAAAAGCTGTGTGGTTCTCCGGAAAAGCTTACTGTGAGCTTCATCTGATGAGATCAAGACATGATCCATGTTAGCTTTGCCGGGTGTAGAATGAAATGGCGACTTTATTTTTGTTGTACAATCTGAAAGACAACGTACTAACATTGCTTTCTCTGTCGTTTTAAATGTTGCATCTCAATTTCTCCGTTAAAAACAAAAGGACGATTTAAGCTGTCGCTTTCCACTCATACATTGTTAGTTATTATTGAATATCAACCAAGTGGAGGGTTTGTACACAAAACACAACTGAACTGTGTTTCTGAAAGATGCTTCAGTCAGTTAGCAGACCATTTTAAAGTTGCTGAAATCTATTGATGTGTGTAGTGTGGCAATAATTGAATGCTAGTGTATGGGTACAATAATATTAGCCAATCCATGGAGTCTCATTATACATTATGATGTTGGTTTCATTTGGGCTTGAGAAGACTAACTGCAATACTAAATATAATTAAACATGAGAATAATATCAGCATATTCAGCTGTGACCTCAATTTATTTGTTTTTAAATTAATTTAATTGTTTGGGCCCACTGTGTTTATAACACTTTGTTAACTGTGTACTGTTTAATTAATTCCTTAACATAACATACGTAATTCACAATTCCAGCAATGTAGAGGCCTATTAGCAACATTTGAAGGTTAGCAAGAATATCTCCTAATACGTTGCTATCCATTGAAGTCTGCTTAGTATTCTCCCTGTGAAACGTTTATACCTCACCCTCCACCCACCTTTCCACCAGAAGATATGAGATAACTTTCTCCCCCCTCAACAGATGATATTAAGTGGCTCCTATTATCTCAGTAGGTCTGTATCATATTAGAATCTGAAATCGCAGGTCAGAAAGTATACGGTGCTCTTGTCTCGGGCAGTGCTGCAGAATTACTTTCCGCCACACAATGGCTGAATAGGCCGAGGCTTTGTCATTTAAACTGCATAAAGAGGGCAGAAATTGATTTTTATTGTAGATCTTCATATCTAATAAAGCTCGGAGGATCTCCTTTCTTCATTGTCTGAATGGCCGGTGAATGCTTTCAATATAGCTCTCTGTTTCATGCATAAAAGTGCTATCCGGAATGAATGGGGGGGGGGGGGCTGATTCCATGCAAGTGAATGGCATCCCTTCGTATTTTCACTCTCCTTGGAAACCTGGGGAGAATGGGGTGGGGGGGTGGGGGTGTCTTGTGGGGGGAGAGTTAGGAGGAGGGGGTGGGGGGGTAATTGAAAAGTGAAATGTTTTTTCCTTCCTCTTTAGAAGAGAATGTTTCCTTTTCAAAGAAGAAACAGAACTATGGCTCGCCTCAGCCAAAGAAAAACCCTTTCCAATAATGGCTCTGCTACAGATAGTCTGCAAAGACACCCGTCTGCCCATGCCACTGCTGTGGTTTACGCTTGTGACATTAGCCTTACAGTGAACGCTATGCTGACTTTAGAAATTAGGACACCCTTTCCAATAATGACCACATTAATTCTAACTTCCAATCAGTGTCCATTTTCTCACCAAATGCTACAGGGTTTTGCTGAGGGGTCATTATTACAAGTATACAGTACACCACATAATACCAGGATGCACGTGGACCGACTGTGAGTGGTTCAAAATGCTGCTGCTAGGCTAGTGACTATGACCAGCAGGAGATGACACATTATCCCTTTGCTTAAGGCATTGCACTGGCTTCCTATTGGTCTCAGAGTTTTATCATTTTAGTCTTCACGTACAGAGCTTTGCACAATCAAGCTCCCTCATACATCTTGAATCTTTTACATGCACACATATCTGGCGGGTCTCTCTGGCCACGGCCTATTGACTGTTCCCAGGACTGGTTTTAAAACAAGAGGTGACTATGCTTTTGGCAGAATGGTTCCAAGGCTCTGAAACTGTCAGCCTTGAGAGAAATTTATTCTGTGGGCACTTTTAAAAATCATCTAAAAATAATTTTTTAAAACAAGCTTTTTATTTCTTTATTTATTATGATGGTGTTTTTCTTAATTTGCATTGTATTTGTACCTTATTTTTAATGTGTTGTTTCTTTTCATTTCAAGGGGACAAATGACCCCTTGTCTATAAAGGTGCTATATAAATGAACATTACAGGAAACTGAACACTAAATACGAAATACAGCAAAGAAATCCATACATTTCTATTTAAGGAGTGAAGGAGCGCACAACGTTAAGGGAAGAAAACCAGAATAAACTGCATTTCACCAAACCAGTCTTGTACTGTAAATTGTGAAGAAAAAAAGCGTGCCCTTATTCCTTGCATGATACAAGGAGTGTTTTTTAATATTATATTATTAATAATATATGTGGAGTCTTTAGTATTACCATTTCACTAACATTTGAACAAATAAATGATATGCTCAGGGAATCAAATCAGTTTTTATTTGATTACATTAATATTTATTTCCAAGTCGATATCTACCCAAAATCTGTGTACAAAAATGAACCATATCACACACACAAAAAATCATATTAACAAAGAAACCCAGTTTAATAACAGACAAATGTCCCTGTTCATCATGTCTGCTTCAATCACTTATTTCTTTTAAATAATATCACAAACACCTCACCTAAACTACACCTTCTTCCCCTCATTTAAAGTGATCACAAATATGTAAACAAAATTTGTTTTCATGCATCTGAATATGATTAATTATCACACAGTAATCCAGCAGCCCTTGTAAAGACTTTTCACAAGAGATTAGACATTTCAAACTGACAACCATGATAGAGGGAAGCATTCTGTAAATCGTAGATTAAAGGTCACAGCAATGAACTGAGAACTCACAGGGCGTCATTTAAGTTGGGGCAGATGCAATCAAAGCTGTGTAGTGAAAAGGCGACGTAGTCAACAGGCAAAATGATTATGGAAATGGTATCTGCGCGCAACTAAACATATGGCGTTGCCTAATGCCTTTCAACACTAGGGGCTGGGTTTAATCAAACTTCACCAATTAAAAACACAAATGATATGCAAACATCTGAAAGTCTGAGTAGGAATGAGAAGGATTGTTATTAGTGATAGGAACCAAATCTCTCCTGACTAATTCAGAAAATGTTTTCACAACACAACTCACTTTTCTTTTTAGAGATAAGACAGATCGTCACTGCTGAATAGTGAGTTTTATTTTAATTTTAAAGTGGTTAAATTAACAAATAGTGTCGTGTTGTAAGTAAACACGAATTGCACTGGCCCCATTTGAGAAATGCATTATAAATAAATGGCAATTACTCAGTCAAATGATTGAAAATCAAATGCTAAAAAAAATAAAATACTTTCAGATTTTGTAATTAGCAATGATTTACTAATGTGCATATTGCTCTCAGCAATAATACCCGTAGAAAGTCAACATTTATGTCAAATAGCCCACGTCTGCTGTTGGAGAATATCACTAGTGCAATTAAATGCTAGCAGAATGAAATGCATGCACAGCGATCGGTCGCGGCGATAGAAGCACATGCACCCAATGACGGCACATTCTGTGAATACTTGAAAAGGGCAACCCCTGTTCTCATCCTGGTTCTCATAGGCTGATTTGCATAACAGGCCATCGGGGGCTGCTTCTTAAAAGGAGCACCCCAGCACGGTTATGGAGAAGACTGTGCTCCAGCTACCATCACAAGAGCATTGTGGAGAACTGCTGTGGGCTAACGTAAGTGCTGAGGTGATCAGACACAGCTCTGACATTGACTAACTGCTATTTAAAGGGCACTGAACAATGAACGAAATAATTTACTTGAAATAAACTGTTAAATCTTTGTTAAATACATCATTTTTCTTTCTACAAACTCTACAAACTTGCCCTGCACCCACACGAAATTACACTCATATGATGATGTATTTATTGACCAATGACATCGGGATTTGCAGGTAGTCTCATAGCCATTTTTGTATTTCTTCAGTAGTTCTGTAGTAATTTAACATTAGTTGCTGTAGAGACAGACAATTGTGTTGAAAAGCATCACCTTTGTAAACATACCTCATACAAAGTATTGTAATTATTGTACGTATTTTTACGTAAATAATCTAGTCGTTGTATTTATCAATATTTATGTAAAAACTGAGTCGAGTGTGCAAGATGTCTTTCGATACTGTACTGACAATATAAATATATATTAGAATAAGTATATAAAACCTTGTTTATATTGCAACACAATCTGTCAGTATGGAGTCGGGGATATTTGAGGAGTTTAGCAAACTTAATGGCATTTGCCCGGCTGCAAATCTGTGCTAATGTCAGTATTACTCTACCAACAGTAAACAGTATCTGCCTCAACCATCCCTTTCTGAATATACAGTGTTATTCCATCATCTGGCACAGATGGTATACAAACCACATCCATTTATAACTCCTTCAATATTTTTCTTTAAAAATAAAAAAATAAAAAACTATGTTGAGTAACACTATGAAATTCCATTTCCTTTCTGGTCACATGGGTTAAGTGAATGTAGTTATGTATGGCAGGACAAACACATTTCCATCAAATCTGTGCTAATAGTCTGGTGGCTTTCTCTGCAAATACTGTGGGATAATATAACTCTAAATGTGTGAGTATTTATAAACACAAATCCCCATTTCTAAGCATCGAATATGTACTGATATATATATATATATATATATATATATATATATATATATATATATTGATGTCTTCAACAGGTGCAGCAGACAAATACCATGCGTAAACGTACCGACAGAACATATTGTACATTTGAAGGTTAGTTAGCCTCAAAAGCTTTGCTAACTCCCCAATGGTGTACCGAAAAGCCAGTTTATGTATGTGTTTCCACTAATGTTAGCACTTCATTCAGTATGTGAACCAAGCAAATCCTAAAAAAAATGTCTTGTCGTAAACCTCCTAGCCGCGGCAAAAGGTGAACCTGCCACTTCTCCATTATAAACATGACACGGGTCTCCACCCCGATCAGGTCCCTCGGGAGGAGGCATCGTTTGGGGAGGGGGGTTGGGGTGGGGTGGGGGGGGGGGGGGTGGGGGGTTTGGTGGACAGGGAGCTTTGAGCGGATTCTTTATGCGGCTCTGTGTGTGTATTTCTTTCATGTTGTCCAGCCGGTAACTAAGTTGGGTGGCCCGGGGCGATGGCTAATTCACACCCTCAGATCATGGGCATGAAATGAGAGCGAGCAGAGTGTTGGCTAGCCCTGGGGTTAATGATAGCTCCCTGACACACACATACCTCTTCATATGAATTTTGTTTTACCCCAAAATCTCCTGCACTTTTAACTGAGAGGATAAACACCTAAGATAGGTCCCTTGATGATGTATTGACTAATGACATTAGTATCTATTATTATAGCACTAAGCAATATTAAAAAACAAACAAACATACATTTTACATTCATAACAGTATAAACAAATGTATTATCGCAAATGCTGTAATTGTTCAATGATTCATCCTGACGTGATTCAAATCATAGAGTATAAGCCATTTTATTATACAAACCACCTATTAAAATGCACGTCACAATATACAGCTGCTTCTGTGAGCGTAAACTGCCTTTTGGTCCTTCAAAGATGGCCGCAAGAAAGAAGGATTAGGAACTAATAATTGTGATTACTAATGTAAGCATATATTGGTGTTACAGTTACTACTACACCATAGGTTTTGTTCAGTTACTACTACACCATAGTTTGTTATGTTTAATTTGTATCTAGGTTCTTAAAGTAAGGAGGCTTATTGTTGTAGGTAACTGTATGTGAGGCTTTGGTTGGTTGTATTCGCTTTTTTGAGTATCCCATTTTCAGCCCCACATAGATGAACTGGCAGGCCACACACACACAGTTTTTGTGTGTGTTTTGGAGATCAGCAAAATAAAGGGAGAAATATTAAAATGGTGAATACAACTGTGAAGGACTTTATAATATTTTACTCCTCAGTCGAACAAGCTTGTGGGTGAAGTACCCCTCCCCGGTTTCCCTAAAAACCCTCTTTAAAGTTATTCTGAATTTCCCAACGATGCTTTGAGAAATCTGTTTGTTTGAGGGCAGCATTAGATGTGACCAGCGTTTTATTGTGACATAAAACCGCATTTCTTCCTCAGCAGATTAAAAATAAAATCGGTTAATAAGAAAAGCTGTCAGCGGCAGAAAATGGCTGACATAATCCGTTTATCCTCCAAGCAATAAAGATATTGGTCCTTGGGAGTCTATCTTTCCTCTTATGTTATTTCGCCCAAAACATTATCTTCTTTGCATTCAGATGGATTAAGAAGTCATATGGGAGATAGACAGAAAATGACAGACACAAAGAAAATATAATATCCTTTTCATTCTGCGTCACATGCATTCACGGGAGGCTTCACGTATGATCTTGCATGGGGGAAAAAAAGTGAATAAAGAAAAACAGAAATGAAGAATAGTATAGGGGTTACTGGCAAAGGGGTAGCAGCAATCCTGAGGAAAAACACAATATAAGAGATTGCAGAAGACTGGGGAGGTCAACGGAGCCTGCCGGCAGAAGTGAAATCAACACACACACCCCTCTCCCCCTTTCCCTCAAACCACCTTCCAGGCAGAGACGCCTGCAACTTCGCTGGGAGGAAAGGTTGACATGCAGAAAAATGACGGAAGTCCAAAAGAAATTAATTGTGCAGCCATGGTGGCGCTACACGGCGGGCGGGCGTATATACAAGCACTAATGCACAGAGTTTCACAACTGAAAACGAAATTCAGCTCGTTTTTCTGGAACCGTGAAGAGTTATGTTCCTGCGTTGCAATGCATCCTATACTCTTTAATAATGGAACACTGAATAACAAAATAACTAAGCACCGATATTGTAATGGAGGACTGGTAAGGACCCAAACATGTGACACAAAAAACATTTCTTATTATTATTATTATTATTATTCCAAAAGGCAGGAACACAGGGAACTACCACAGACAAGAAACAAACAGACCATTACATATATTTTATTTATTTATTTAATGCTTATATCTAAAGTGATGTATAGTGGGCACAGTTACTAGGCTATAGGCAGGTACCTACAGGCTATTCAAAATATATTAGGATCCAATTTGCCGATCACATATTGAAGAAATCAAGCGTATTGATAGTTCAGGAGGGCCACGAAATCATGCTCGCACCATGCTAAATCTCAATTGTCAGCTGATCGCAATCAGCTCACTGCCCAGCTGGTCTCAGTGACCAGACTGCTCAGTTGATCATGGCAAAGAATAGGATTAGCCAATCTAGTCAGGGCGCGTATTTAAGCGTCCTTATTTTACACCCATTCTTAGCGCTTCATCTGCGAGCTTTTTTGCATCCCACCACCACATCCTATCCATTGAAGCTGTGTTATTATTGCTGTGTTATTATTGCTGTGATACCATCAATTGTCCCGGTGTGGTCATTGAGACTTGTTCTGTAGCATATGACACTATGAGGGGAGGGGGGGGGGGGTCTTTTTGCTGCTCTCCCTGCCTTGGGCTTTCCATGTACTCGATGGAAAGGGCTTTCCTTGTATGCTAATGGAAGGGCAGGGATCTCCCGGAACAGAGCCATACCTCTAAATATAAATAACTTGTATATACTTATTTTAACTATAGTGGTCCTGACTTAAATGATAATTAATGTTCATTCAATTTGTTTTTCATAATATTGTGTCTAAGTATGAAAACAAATTGAGTGCATGTTCCCAGTAAATCTGTAGCAGTTCTGTTTTGAACTAATCGCTATACCACTTTCTGTAGGTGTCACTAGAATTACCTAAACTGTGAGTAACAATGTATTTTTCACCCGCGCACTCCTTAAACATTGATCATGTTATATTCTAGATTTATTTAAGCCATTCGCTATAGAGAGTATTTTGCTACTACAGTCAGTAAGACTATGCTTCTTTTCCAACAGACAACAAGGAATGTTATCACGGCTGATAACAACAACAACAACAAAAAAAATCAGATGCCATTCCGTGAGGCCACAGTGTTTTGGGACGGCTGTGAGAGACAGAATCTCCACAAAGGCGTTCCCACAGGGCTGCACTGACTGACGGATAAAGGCACAAGTGGGGGATGTAAATGTATGGTCAAAGATGCGAGCCCGGTCATGAAATGTCGATTTGGATCTGTGCGCCGTTGGGTTTAGCCGGGGCAGGGGGCGGGAACTTGTGAGTGATGAAAGGGGTGGGGACATCTCTTGAGTGACAGCCAACATGCGACCCAGGCCCGCGCCCCTGAACTCAGAGTCTGTTCTGTTTAATCATGTCGGTTTGGCCGGTAATGAAATTTGATTACGCCTCTAAAGGCAGCCGTGTTGAGTAAGGGGCGGAGAAGGGGAGCGAAATATTAATATCTTCTGAGATTATGCATGAAACCCTAGTGTGTAATTTTCCCCCTCGTCTTGTCCGGTACCAAATTGTTAGCACTTCATCATTAGCGTGCAGTTTTTGCATCTCCATTCATCTTTCTAAGAGGACCCTGGTTTTGATTAATGCGGGTTTTGATTCATTAGTTTACCATCAATGTGCTTTTAACTGATCACTGCAGATCTATCATGCACTCAACAGGACCGTGCGCCTCAGAGAGGAGAAGCACATAGCTGCGGTTGGCTCGTATGGGGGGTGGTGTCACATAACTCACAATGCCACGGGGTCCCAGCCCAGTAGACTCAATGAGCAGCAATTGTGTGTCTATGGTTGAGAACACCCAGCTATTAAAATGTCATCACATTCATTTGTTAAAAAACTGTTAATGTATAAAAACGAGAAAAAAAATAAAAACACACACTCTGGCAAAAAGAGAATAAACGAATAAAGTGATAGTATGCAGCGTTTTCTTAGGCATTACAAAACCTCAAACGATAATTTTATGCTGTATCTACTGCAAACATGCGTCATATCAGAACAGAACTAATGCTTTGCTTATTATGAAAACCCTTTAGAGGTTAAGAGGAAACTACTCTCAGCAAAAGCTGCACGATTGCTGTTTGAAAGTACACACCGGTGCACACACAAATACTGTACATACCCAATGATAATGTTAATGTCTAATGCCCCTCAAGTCGAACAAGCAGTTTGTGCTGAACCCCATACTGTTAGGTGAATGATCAAGGGAAAAACATTTGGATTCATCAGGTATCTATCAAAGCAATTACATCTGACATGGCAATTTGTAAGGTATCACGTCTTTTGTTAAATACTTAAATAGTAATTGTTTCGATATTGTTTTATATTTTATAATTATATACACACAGTATTTATTAGGGAATTACCACAACAAACTAGTCACCCAGTTCAGCTGTTTGAATATGCAGTAGCGGTGATTGGGTTGATTATTGTCAAGGTTTAAGATAAACAAGTAATGCAACATCGGATCGCTAACACCATATTGTAAGGGGACACAAAAAATAATAAATTAAAGTAAGAAATTTAAGGCAGGCCAAAAGGCAAAATAGCAAATAAGATTTTACACAAACACATTATGGACACAAATACCAGGATATCACCTCTCAGAATTCATATTTCTCAATTAGGTTGTATGTATAATTAACTGAATTTATTCATATTCTTGCAAAGTTGTATAAGCAGTAATAATATCTTAGCTTCAGAAATGTATTTTTTATTAAATAAAAAAAGAATCTCTTACCTTCAGAAATGTATTATTAATTAAATAAAAAGTATGTAAATAAGTTAATTGAGTAAATAAAGAAAGATAGTGAAAGATAGATATGTGATTCAGAATCCAATTTTAGAAAGAATGATACTGTAAACAATTTTCACCTGCAGTGGATTGACTGGGTCTTCTGTGTCAAAGGATGCGGAGACTAACCTCTTGAGATAGTAAACAGGAATATGTTCATAAAAGAAAGTTAATAATAATAAACAAATTGGTCTGTATAGAACATGAGCCAGGTCTGAATTAAAGGCCAGTCAAGCCATGAACATAAGAGCATAAGAAGCTTGTTTTTCATAAAAGGTACAGAAAATTAAATTAGATTAGTTTCATTATTACACAGAATGAAATTAAAATTGAATATGCAAATATCCATTTGAAGGAGAAAAACTGGACCTTCAGAATTGAATAACCGACACCTCCTCCCCCCCCCCCCCTTTCCCCTCAAACTAAGTCCTTGACTATTTTATCTAGATTTGCTAACAAAAACAAACTGCACTGAATTAGAGGAGTTAATCTGCCTGATATCTGCTTTCCGGTGCCATGACTCTGTGCTGGGCTTCACATGAATGGGTTTAATTGATTTTAGAGGCCAAATATGATGATAGATGTCTTCCCACAAAGCGTAGAACGGTGTGCCTTTTTCTCATTTACAGTTGCCCTCTAGAACGATACAGAATCCTCGCTGACAAGTTCATGGGACGCAAACTGGACAGGGTAGATGATGAGGATAACAAGTGGAACAAAGGGGCCATATTCACATAAGAAGCCTCTCTCACAATGCTAACGGCGTGCTAGCGGACGGCAGTTAGTCGGTTAAGGACGTTCCAAGTGAACAAACCACAGCCACCACTTTCAAAGCCGAATGGAAAATTCTAACATTGCTAACGGCTGCACAGTCACGACATTGTCACCGGTCTGCCGTATTAACCGAGAACTACAGATAACCAGATTTAAGTCTGGCGCAAATCCCACCCGCATTCATTGACCGTGGCCTTGGCCGGAACAGATGGAAAAAAATCTAAGCACTTGGTGCCACTTTACACTAAGTGGTGCAGATATGTGTTTAATTATCTGCTAGTCGGGACTTCGGGCCATAACACCTTCAGTTCATTTTTGTAATCCCATCTATTAGTCTGAGGTTTTAAAGGTCCAGTTGTTAGGTTAACGGTGGGTAAAAGCGAGCATGGAAACCCATACTGTAGACTGTACAGAGGGTTGCTTTAACTGTTTTTCCTTTAAAGGCAGGGTCAGTAATTCTTGCTAACTTTGAGCTCGAATTGAAACAGTATTGCTCGCGACGCCTCACATGTCGAAATGCATTGGAAAGCAAAGCGTAGTGATACGAGCGGTGTTCGCCACTTTGTTTATGGTCCTAATCCTAATTTCTACACGCACAGAGAGCGGTAAAATAGCGAAATGCAAAGAGATACTTGGTGAATTTGACAAAAAGTGTATTAGCTTACATTTACCTTACAATAGCTGACTATGCCTTTAAGTCACATGCATCACAGCTTCAGCGCTCTACCTCCTTCAATGGTGGCAACTGGTAATTCATATAATAGCGAAAAAACAAAGATAACCCATTAGCCTCTTTATACCTCATTAGGCCATTGCTTCATCAGTACCCTAACAATACTGTATTAGTACAAAATAAACATCTTAAGAAACAACTGCAAACTGTTTTTTTCATTAATTAATATTTTCAGTATTCACTGTTTAATTTTTAACGCCCCCCCCCCCCCCCACACACACACACACACACATTTAATGGAGAGATAGATGTCATGTCATCATAAATCTGACTTTTTCAAATGCATCTAATCATTTTAGTAACAGCTAAAATAGGAAGAATGACGGTCTATAGAACATCCATATAATTAAAATATGTTTGCATTTATTAGACGTCTGAGGATGTATCCACCTTTTGAAGAAATTTTCATTACAACTATTTAAGAAAATAAAGAAGGGAGATACAATACTGTATATACAGTAAATATGAGAGAGAGAGAGAGAGAGAGAGAGAGAGAGAGAGAGAGAGAGAGAGAGAGAGAGAGAGAGACCATTGCACTATGAAGAGATACTGTATTACGGTTCTATAATTAAACATAGGGTCTTGGGGATATTTGGCCTAATCTCACAATATTGTATAAATAGGACGATCATTATGGTGATTTATCCTAAACAAGGTTAAGTGTATTCCATGGTTGTATAGTGTCCTTAAAGCCTTTATACTGACTGTAACCATGTAGAAAGTAAATAGCATTTAAAGTACATAGGGTTTGTGAATAGCCCTACACACAACAAGGTTTAGTTTCAAAGTTAGCCATACCTGCGCACTGGAAAATAGATGCAGAACTGTTTTCAAACAAAATGCCTGTTTCCTTTTAAAACTGGGATAGAGGGAGAACATTCCCTTTTTATTTTGCCTAGACATACACAAACGCCAATCGCCATTTCCTTTTCTGCTCCTCTCCTGTCCTCCAGCGCGCTTCTAATGCGCCCTAATCCTGGCTGAAGACAGACGGCGCTCTGTGTGTGTAAGAAATATCTCTTTGCTTTTTCAGCCTCAGTTCATTATTTTTCTTTCTTGTCACTTAGTGTGATAGGTTGGACAGAGGCGCACACACATGAGCACTGAAGACACAGTCACAAGGCCTTAATCTAGTCTTTAATGCGTGACTTCAGAGATGTCATTTATCTTGTGACTGCAGCAGGCGTCCACAAAACTTTATCTCTAATAATATATTGATGGATTAAAGGGGTCAAGCTAGAGACCAGGCAAGAAAAATTGCTTATTGACATCAAAATACAGTGCCCCAAAACCTGATAAACATAGGCACAGGAGAGTTTGAGTCAGAGAGAGAAAGAGAAAGGAGGTGAAGGCGGGGGTCTGTGTTGGGTGGGGGGGTGGGGGGTAGAGGGGTGGTGTAATCGGGGGTATTGTGAATGCTTGCACCCAGTAATTTACTTCCTTCACAAGATCCTCTGGTGGTCTGAGCCCTTGGCTTGATAAAAAAAATAAAATAAAATAACAGGCTCTCCTGCTCTCGAGCTAGGCGCCTCGCACTAGCCGAAAGGGAAAAGCTGGTGACTGCTGGGTCATTTCCACGTTTATCTTGACTTAAACTCCCAGCCTGCACCGCCCATCACACACACACACACCTTATTAATCACACTTAAGTGCCATGTGAGACTGGAACACTCGTGAAGGCTACTGAAAGCATTATCAGGAGCCACTGCTACAAACTTGGGGAGATCACCGCTAGTCCTACGCCCAGCGTACAGTATAGTGTTTTATCAGAGCAAATATACAGCGTTTTTCAGTCAGCATGTCTTGATGAAAGGGCCCTAAAAAGCAATGATGGAAATAACGTAACACAATTTGTAGATAAAGCGCTAACTTATTTATCCAAATGCTACCGGGATTAGAGGTAGCTGTGGCTGAATGCAACGTCCAAATCTCTGAAATACACAGACGATTATTTTTTTTATCCTCTCAACAATAAAGGAAATGAACATACTTTCCGAACATCTGCAGTCAAATTCTCAGACGTTCAATGTTTAAATTTACACACTGGATGGCGGGGAAGGGGGGGGGGGGGGTGGGGGGGCTTCAACCTCGCTTGTGGTTTAACATAGCTTTCGGCCCATATCGACTGCGAAGAAAAACGAAAATAATATCGACTGCATGTACACACCGTGTTTGCTCTACCAGTTTAAATGGAAACAACATACTACGGCTCACATGGGGGGAAATGTCTTCGCTGATTGCTCCAGTGAATACTCACAGCCAGATCCATTTATGGAGCATTAGCTTTACAGATACTAGCAGTCTGTAACTATACAGTATGTATGACATTCGTGTTTGTCTGACACTGTGCCACTGCCAGCATCTTATATTTCTCCGCTGAGAATGGGTGTATCAGGCTCCTGACCTCCTTCATGACGCGACTCGTCATACTAACTGCAATAGCTGCAAAGCAGAACTGCAAAACTACAATCGCGTACAAAAGGTGAATACATTGGGGATGAAGGAACTCAACCAGGCTGACTTTCAATTCCAAGATTGCCACTCACAGAGAATTCTTTAATTACCCGGCTTCCTCTCTCCACGATGGATTTTGATAAACCTGTAGGCCTACTTAAGGAAAGCAATTGAAAGCACGTCCCCCCACAACCACCACCGTCCATATATTTCATCTTCTGCAGCCCTTGCGTGAAAAACCACGCTTGGAGGTTGGTGGCAAATAGCTCCCAATCCCAAATACAGTTGATTCTAACCCTTCACACACTCTTCTGGTGCAAGGAAAATTAATACACTTTACTATTACAAGATAAAGTAATAGGGACATATTACACCGACCATATCTGCAAGCCTATAATACTACAGAGTCAGCATTCAATAAAAAGACATTTGCAACCAGGCATTTCTCCCCACAACACTTTAGAAGATTTAAAAGCTTCTAAATTAGGTGTTGCTACCAAGCGAAACGTGCCTGCTAAGCAAGGCAATACTTACTTAAAAATGACAGTTGTTTATGGCGGGGTAGCTTTCCTCGCGTCAAGGTGGCATGCAAAATGCAGGAAGAGTTTATGATCCACACACAGGGTTATTTAGCTTCAAACAGTGTACATAATGTTGCTCGACAATCAACTCTCATAACTCAATGTCAGTGTCGAAATTATGTCTCGCATGGTAACACCGGTGCCGGAATACTGATTGCTCTCGGATCGTTTATCTGTCTCATACCAACTTCAACGTTCACTTTTCTGAGCTTGATTTCAAACGGACAGTATTTTAATTTCAACTGTTAGCGGTGAAGGGGCACAGAGCTTTTGGCTGTCCAGGTTGTCTGACGATCTGCTGAGAGAAGAACAGAAATGTATTTGCAATAAAACCTTTTTCATACCATTGAGGAAGGTTTTTTTTTATTTTTTTTATGGCCAGCGCAACTACCCTTGGAGCCATTAAAAATGTAATCCAGCCAGCATGTGCCCAGATGACACATCGCCCATTATATCCGGGAATGTCTGAGCCAGACGGGAAAGTTAGCAAGAAAAGTAGAAACACAGAGGACGAGGTCATTTTTCACCTCCTTACAAATCCCGAGGCGGGCTTTATCATTCTGCCTCGCGCCGGGTATTTTCTTTAGAGAACGCTATGGGTTGAGTTCACTCTGGCACATTTTCTAATGAGCTAAACAATAATCGATCAATGGCAAAATTGTCAGCATACAGTCAAATCTGAGACGAGTTCGGATTGCGGTGTTTGTGTCACATGAAGGACACACAGGGTTCATCATTTATTCCCCCTCCTGATGACAAAAAGCCATGGTGGCTATAAAGGAGTTTTATAAGCATGTTTGTTGCCAACTAAAATCGCCAGTATTAAACCTGCTACACCTGTCTGGTAGTTGACAATAGCAGTCAAACAGCATAGTTTACTGCTGACATGGATCCTTACAGTCACAATAACCTACCCACACAGACAGACAAACATTTAAACCAGCACATTTAAATAAAAAATAAACAACCACACAAAGCCTGTGCGCCTTGACATCGTTGTGTTTCCCATGGTTACAGTTAAATGATAATATACTGTAGCTGTGCAAAACCAGTGTCTCCATTCCTTATCAGAGAATCATTAATTTTTACCACAGAACCCAAAATATTGCGCTCAAAACAAAATGAGGAACATGATGTACTTGGGAGTACAGCTGACCTACTACACACACAAAAAGGAAAACAGATTTAAAAAGATACACCAACAACAGCATAATATATCTGAAATTCCACAAGGGAGTAATAAAAGCACCAATTTCAATGATGAATAAAACGTTTCTTTTTGTTGTTGGTCCCACATTAGGGGGAGAGGGCTGAGGGATGTGTGTGTGTGGGAGGGGGGGGTTAGGGGGGGCAGTGGCCACTAGGGTTGCCACAGTGTAATCTACCTTTGGGCGTTGGTATATTAATTCCATTTCCATATTCAGTTCTCCCCGCCCTCTGTAACAGCCTGCCACATTCCCTCGGAGCGGCCAGGCACTGAGCAAGGAGGCCCAACCCAGTTCTGGGGGCCTGGGAATACCCCAGAGCCCCCCCCCCTCCCCACACACACACCAGTGCCACATAATTCTGGCCTGTCTCATTATTTAGCATGTCACCGCTATTTTACATGTTAAAGCCCCTCCATTGCCATCTAATTTATTATAAGAATACAGAGTGGGTTAGAATGGAATGGGGTCACATGCATTCACATGGCACCGAGAAATAAATTCATATAAAGTCAGTCAAGTCAAGGTGAAAGCCTAATGTCAGCAATATGCATTTTCGTCATTCTTCCGGAATAACAGTGGTTGAAAGCCGAGAGACTTTGCTCAGTATCATGATTGCCTCAGTTTCCCTCCAGTATTAGCACATTGTACTGCATATAACTACCTTAATATGCATGTTTCATGATGGGAAACTCAGGTTGTTGTTTGAAAACGAACAGAAAAAAAAAAAAAAAGATGTGGAATAATAAAAAAATGCACGGCAGCGGCCTGCCAAGAGTTGAATTGGCTTTGACGAGATTCAGCTGTAATTATTTCTCCACAACAACAATAAACACAACAGCAGCAGAGGACTTAATCCGCCTATGAGAGGGTTTGACTCTGCTTCCTGGTGACAGTGATTAAGGCCTAATCTAGGGTTTCGGGGTGTTCATTTGAGAAATGCGCTCCTCAAGAGCACTGTGTTCTGTTGTGTGAGGTTTTGTTAGATCATTTTTGTACTAAATATAGAGTATAAGCTATAAGCAAGCCACATTTCTAGCACAACTATTTTGCAGTCAATCAAGCTAACCTTCTATTGTGTTTTGCCTTTTGTCCAACACACTCGTAAAAATACATTAACAATAAGACATAGCATAAATGAATAGATAAATACACAAAGAAATAAAACAAACCTAATAACTGCACAAACACACAACTACACAAAGGGGAAATAAATTAGTAAATAAAGCCAAGCAGATACATTTTATTTGTTATTTTGATAACCCTAATTGGCCGATTCTTAAATAAATGATTCCGCAAAGCCTAGCGAGGTGCCTATATATTTTATCTTTAGTTAGCATACATGTGTCCTTACAGCAAACCCACAATACGCCCCCCCCCCCCCCCCCCCCCCCAAC
>JAODLL010000019.1:355215-373899 GCA_026546735.1 Forbesichthys agassizii | reverse complement strand
CAGGGCCTCCCACACCTGCTCATCGTTCAATGATTACTCCCCTTATTTATATACTGCACATTTGTTTCCACCCATTGCGGGTTATTGCTAATGCTAGTTGTGTTTCTGTTTGTATCCTCATTGTATAGTTTGAAATTAAACCCCTTTTATTTTGCACCTACCTTGTTACGCCAGTTCTGTTACATATCGGGTACTTTTAGTATTTGCGGCTAACTTCCTTGAACGGTTTTGAGGGCTCCACGATCCGCCATTGCTGTGAAAACATGGTCCATTGGAGTGAACGGAGATGACGCGACTCTCTCTCTTCATGGCTCTGGCCAGCACTATGTCCCACACTATGTAAGTAAAGGCTAGCTATGCGAGACCACTATAACCCTAATCTGACCCCACACTATAAACTAACCTCCGTGTCAGTGTGCATGATATAAACATATTAAATTCAGATATACACATATACAGTACACACAGTATACATACACACTGTGTCTATACACACACTTTATATAATATTATATATAAATATAAATATATATTATATATAATATTAAATATTTTATTTATTATATATTAATTTATATTTTTTTATTGTCTAAAACATTAATTGGTCCACCTCTACACCCGTTTAATTAAGACAGTGGTTTTAAACGGCACACACACACACACACACACACGCACACACACACACACACACACACACACACAGTATGCTTACGCTCACCAGAGGGAACAAATGGGTAGCTTTCCACGTTTATCAAACATGTGGCCTCAATCTGTGTCTGTTGTTTTTGTTAGCACTCCATTTAAGATATTACCTTCTCTCGATGTCATGCCCTATTTACATCCCCCGTCACCTTAGATCATACCTTCTAAAAGGTGATTCGTCTAAGATAATGTGTCGTTCAATTCGGTAAATGTTGGGGGATTAGCCTTTCACTGTACGTCTCAACCGCTGGCTTTTTCAGATATCAGAGTCCACAATCTGGACCTTAGGAGAGGAGAAAAAAAATAAACGTGTTTCAGCCGAGAAGACACAACATGCTTTTATGCAACGTTATCAATTATGTAATTACTTTGCCTTAAAGTAATTAAATATTAAAACGGTTTTATTTAAAAATTTAATAATATAGTGTCGGGGTTTGGGCACACATTACCTCGTTTAGGAAAAGGAGGAATAAGTATCCCATCCCATGGTATCGTGTTAATAAGTAGTAGTAGTAATTACTACATTCTGTACAACACCATGAACATTGCAAAATGCAGAATTATGAGCCACTATGAATACTATTCAGGAACACATTAGATTGAAAAAGTATTACTAAATAACAGTTAAATTATCTATCTGATATATGTAGTGAAACACATTAGGTAGTTGTTCAATGCTTTTTTTCCCAGTCTTGATGATGACTACATTTATTGCGTGATGTTGGACAAAAGGGGTACAGGGGTAGGGTGTAATGTTTGCCAGAGGGGGCAGTGCAGAATTAAAACAGTTGTTCTGAATTAAACAAGGGAATTTATGATGACTCGGGTATTACTGTATGCATACTGTATACACACACACACACAACATATGAACATGCCCTAGTTCAAATGGGGCGTTTTAAATATGAAATCATGTAACCTTCCACACTTAAGACACTTGCGTAAGATGAGAACACAGGTGAATCATTTTAAAGTGAAACTCTTTCCGATGGCTCAAATTGCCTTGATTTTCAGGTACATAGCTGATCATTTATAACACACAGTAAAACTACAGTACCGCTGATAACATCAGTTCTGATTTAACCTAATGCAAAATCACTGCCAATTTTGTTGAGTATGAAAATCAGTATTAAAAGAAACATTTCAATATATTTAATAACACACCGTGTACATTGCAGATAAGTTATCTATTTTCTAAACATAACCCTACTTGTTAGTGAATTAGAGCTGTTTTTTTGTTGTTAAGTTGATTTCATATTCATTCAAGCATTTTGCCATATATACATACATGGAACTGCAATGCTTCAATTCACACACACACACACACACACACACACACACACACACACACACACACACACACACACACACACACACACACACACTTAGACCAGTTTTCCTCTTTCCTTTTTACATGCATTTTTCCACTATTAAATCTTCCAGTATTTACCAGGAGTATCTTTCACAAAAGCAACTATGAAATATGTGCCTTACTCAAGGTGAACTTGACAGTAGTTTCTAGCCACTTAACCAGTTTTGGTAACCTCTAATTCTGCTGTATTTGACTGACATAATAGCCCTTCAAATAGGGAGACATATTCAGCCCATTATTAGGGATTAGAAACATTTCAACAGCTTGTGCAAAAAGCATTGCTGCAAGTGTGTCTTCCCTGCTAGAGTGTGCCACTCATACCCCTCGACAAGGTAAAATGCCCAACGAGCACATTTTGCTTCAAATACGGCGCTATCGCTTTCAGAGGAAGGCGGGGGAGGGGGGGGGGGGGGATCAAAATATTAAAATCCGTATTTAACCTTTCAGGCGGGAGGATTATGCTGCAAAGTCTCTATTCCGAGCAGTTTCCATGGCCCCTGCTCGCCTGCCATAATAATGATCATTATCACCATTGTGTAAAAAGAGGATTATCATATCGTTATATAAACCCAGGAACACCCCTGCCATTATGAAGTAATTTCACTCTCATCAGAACCGCATCGGTGGGTATGACATTCGCCTGGGCTGTCACAGGTGACCACGATGTGTCTCCTTCCAGAGTGCAAGTACACGTGACGACGAGCCGTAGGCCAGCGTGCACCTAGCATAACCGGCCCCGCCCCCAGAAAACAGGAGGATATACAGTAGAACACTGGAGTACTCTAAAGCACAGCACATTGGTTTTGTTTTATTTTATATAAAGGGACACTCCTCAAGTGTGTGTCCATGAGTCCTCTTATGGTTGAAATCAAGCAATGCCAAAATGTTTTGGTTTGAAACTGAAACAGTGCACGGCCCTCTCACACCGGTGTATGGATTGGCTCGCATCCCTCTTCAGCATGCCTAGACAAAAATGGTTCTCTACAGTCGCACACCATTACATTGTGTATAAAACATACACAGCGAGCTAGGCTGACAATTTGGGGGTGCTCGCCTTAACTGGACTGTACAGTGTGTACATGGTCGCGTTGAATAGATAATGGCGTCAAGACCATTTAGCCTTTAGCTTGTTATGCTCATAACAGAATAAAGTCATGCTTCTGAGGTTGTGGTTGCGTAATGTAGCTAATGCAAGACAACAGGTTATATATAAAATAGTGTGTTAATATTGTATGGAGGAAATCGACTGAAGTCTGAACTTCCAAAGCCCTTGTTCTTAATGGCTCAGTTAGTAACAAAGGCTTTGGTTACCGGTACATCATCACTCAGTAATGCAGTCAATAAGCCGTAAGCCACTTTAATAGTAAATGCAGCAAGGTACTTTGTGTATGAATTCATTAGTTGGCATATAGTACATTTTAAGAAAGGCCCACTAGCACCATATTGTGGATACATGCAGCACTACTTTGTACCGCTTATAAAAACATCACAAACGTCACAAACGTTTTGTTCAGATGCCGCGTCTATTCTGCGTTCCCTGTCTAATTATTTACTCGGCACTCCACACGGATGCCTTAAAAAAAAAACACTCAATAGCAAGGTCAGTAGTGTACTCCCAGGAACCACAGTGTTTCTGAATCTCCATGGTAACACTCTTAAACATATGGTTTAATTAAATCATACCTTGCCTCGGTCTTCCTCAGTCTTACTGACAGCAAGGTCATTAAACTATTAAAGGAAGTCACGCAAGGAAAATTGTTGTGAGCAGATTGAGGCAAGGGAGGTTAATTAAATGGCCATTGCTTCTCCTTACCTCAAGCAAAGCAGCATTCTATTACCCCCGACAGGCCAATGTGAAAGTGTGTCGTCCCCCCCCCCCATACTATGCAAAAACATGTACGCACATGGCCAATTATATACTTTGCATAACACACTCTTAGAAGTATCTTTCTCTATCCATGGTGGTGATACAAAACTCTTATCCCTTACTGTAGACTCTGCAATGCTTAGATCTAAAAAAACAAACAATAGGTGCTGAATAGAGCTGTTTGGCTTTTATTTTTTTATAATTATACTGTAAAACACCTATGTAAATTTACTTTATATGCATTATGTGTACACATGGAAGAATTATACAAAACACAAATTATATACAGTATCTCACAAACAGACATAAATGCTTTTTACTTTACACAAGCAAAAAAAAAATCCTCACTGGATTTGAGCAAATCATTTACAAAAGGTTAATAAATGAAGAAACAGCATGTCCTTGTCCCGTGTCATTTTCACATAAATATTTATTTCTAAAAATGTAAAGCCTGGTAGACAACTGCAGAATTAAGGTTTGTGCATCTCAGTATAAATCATTTTTATTAAATTTAATAAGATAGTAATGATAGAATGATGAGTTTTTTCAATAAACAATCAAATATTCTAATATTATATTAAAATCATAAACCGAATTCTCGAAATGTCTACACCTGTTCATGATGGCTGTGCGGGGGAGATTTGAAAAGGGTCTGAGCCTTAAAGTTGCGTGGATGTTGAATGTCTGTGGAGTAGAGGACCGCAAGCCATTCAGAATGGGGATGTGGGAGGCGGATACATTCTTCAAAGTCAAAACGACAGTTTTTGTAATGCTGGTTTGAACAACAAAGGCAATTCTGTGCACAAATTCAGGTGTGTCTCTTAAACTTTTCATCTCCAGGCCACCTAATGTTAAGGTTTTGTGGTAGATTAAAAACAAGATCGGCTCTGTATTGTTGCTACATATGCTAAAATCTACCTTTGACTCAGACAATACAAAGATGTAGCTGCAGACAGCTCTAAAACATTTTACAACAGCTTTTAAGTGATATTTGACAGATTGCTGTGTTTATCTTCACTAGACCTTCTTATGGAATTCCATAACAGTCACCCCCTGTTTTGTCTGACTTTTAACTTCAAAGCTATCTCGATGTTTGTGATAATCTGTGCAAGCACCTTTTCCTAAAATAATATACATTTGTACGGGTTTTATGCAACAAAGCATTAATTAGTCTTTCTTACAAATTAGAAATTAGCTGTTGAAGACATTTCAGTTGAGAATTTGAACACTGGGGATGGTTAACATAAAAATATTAACACAGTTTGCGCTCTTAAAGTTTAAACCCAGGATGTTAATTACTGAAATGGAATATAGGATAGATGTTTTAGCGTATACATTATTTCATGCACAATATTAATTCCAGGTATGTTGCATCAGGTCAGGTGAGAGCTTTGAAATGAAAAGAATGACTCCAGTTGAGCTTATTACAAGAGCGCATTGTTTAAAACCACACTGTAATAGTCCACAATAACTATAGTCAAACGATGAGGTTGGCACTGCCTCATCTGCTATTCATACTGCATGGCACGCACGCATGGTCAGTAAATTATCTCATCAGGTGAGTCTGCCAGACAGGCAACAAGCTGGAGGCAGGTGTGATGTCACAATGGCTCAGGTGGAAGTGAAATAGCGTTGGGTGGCATTTTTCTTCCCGAAAACACGACTAATTACTACAGAAGAATGCTTTATTTCAGCAAAAGAGAGCACGCAATGTATCCAAATGACTACAAGTGCATGTCTCCACTGTATAATTTAAATATTGTTGCAGTGGTGCTGTTACACTCAGTCAATGTAGAGACGTTTGTGTGTTTCTGCTGTATGTTGTGTGCATTGTTTTAATTCTTAACGGGGTATTGACAAAGCAAATGTAACATGTGACTGAAGATTTTAAATGGTCACACTGCAAGACCTGCAGAAGACGAATGAAACATTGTACTTTGTGATACAAACACAGCTACATCAGAATACAACTTGACACAAACTAAACGTAATGCATTGTTCGCTGACAAATTGAAACCTATTCTATAACTTTAGAAATACACACACACACCCACACCCACACCCACCACCACCACCCTCATCTTCTCTTCTCCCTAGAGCATTGTTTCAAAACATAAACAGCAAAACTGGTGAGGATATGTGAGATCTGAGATCTTTAACCACGACAAGCCGTACAACAAGCCATCCAACGGGACAGAGACTCAAACCCTTGAAGCAGCCTAGTCAAAAGTGAGGCCAAAATCGCCTTCATTGCCATCCGAGCGCTACTTATGCAGATCTTTATCAATATGGCCAGCGAGTCTATTGTGACCATTTTGCTGGCCTACAATGTCTTTCTGTGCACCCATGCTACCGGGAGATTGGCTGAAATTATATTCCCTTCATGCTTGGCTAGGTTGCAGCTTAGAAACAAGCTGCTTATGGAAGCCAGGCAAGATTGCTGATAATAGGAGCTTCACATCCAGTTGACCTTTTTTATTCTTTTTTATTTTTTTCCTCTTCGTCCTCCTCCTCAATAGCTCAATTGCAGGACCAGGACACAGGGAAACGATCTGTTCAGGACACACAACCAGCAGCATCTAGGCTAAAGCTGGGCCTACTGGCACTGAATCGCAAGGTCTTTCCTCTTTGCAAGCCATAGTCAGGTTTTCACTGGGACTCAAAGAGGCAGCCAGGTCTTACTCATTATTTATGCCTTTCCATTTCCCTATTGCTGTGCTACTTGTTGCCATTGAAACTGTCCTTTGTGAGTCACACTGCCAAAGGTACAGTGGCAGGCATTTAAACTGCACAGGTAAGTTACAAATGTACCTTCATGTCTTTTTATAACAAGGGACTAACATTCCTTATCATCATCGGCAATTGTGTTATTATGTCTGTGTTAGACCATGTAAAGGGTTCCCCACCCTGGTCCTAGAGGGCCGCTGGCCTGCATGTTTTATATGTCTCCCTGCTCCAACACACCTGATTCAAATGATTGGGTCATTATAACGAGCTATTCATTTGAATCAGCCCACTAGGACTGGAATTGAATAGCCTTGATCTACAATATATGAGGTCAAAGTGAGGAGTCACCTCAACCCATGATGAATGCGGTGCGGTGTGACTTTTCACATGCATGACCTCAACTGGACATCTCTGATTTGAGTCGCGGTTGAAGTTCACAAAAGCTAACAACTTACATTTATTTAACAAATGTATGTTTAGCTATTACCATATTTTGTGATTAAAGATCTGAGCCTAGCAGGTCACCGCAAGTTGTCCTTTAGATCAACATATTTTTGTCAAATAGTAACTGTCAAAAAAAAAATCAACACAAACTCTGAAAGAGTTAAATGGAGTCTCGCATTTTGATATCCTTACGGATAAAAAAGAGGCTTCCACAAGATAGCGCTGTCCCTCATGTGGGGCCAGTGGTTGCAGGGTATATGTATATCTACAGATAACGCCTTCTGTTCTGAAACTGTATTTACCAGGCCTTTTTAGATACACATCAGCTGTGAAGCCATGGGTCCACAGCCTTCATTATACTGTGTGAATCTTCCCTCATTTAGTCAGGATACAATCTCCTTTATTCCACCTCCAAATACCCCTATCCACGTTCCCATTTTCTCTGCACAGCCAGCAAGCAAGATGTTAGCGATGATGGTGGCAAAATAGTTGGGAGACAAATGTCTTTGTTCATCTTTCTCAACACACACTCACACACACACAATCTTTCTGAAATACCACGAAAGAGCCAAGATATCAAAAAGATGCTCGACAGACGATACATCTCTGTTGGTGGTGTGACACAGGTTGTGGCCGACCCCTGAAGAAATTAACTGATAAGGAGGACCAATAAGATAGGAAAATAATAATACAATGCTTTAACAATAATTTAATAAATTATATTATTGTAAAAAAATGTACAATTTGAAAACTGCTGGCAGCTATGGAGTCTATGCTAGGGTTAGCCACTTCAGGCGGTCCGGTTTCAGATGTTTTTATGTTTAATCTCTTTTAAGAATTTCATCCTGAAGTACTTTATAACTTGTTTTAATATTCTATCTTACTCTTGTAACCCTGATTTACACTTAATGATATAATATGGTTTACTACAATAGTTTTCTTTTAGAAAATTATTTACATTTTTATTGTCAGGTTGCCTATCGTAGTCACATTTATTATAGAACATGTTAGAAATATTGTAATTTGTGTTCTGGTTTATGTAGCAAAATGTAGAAAGTCTACTGTATCCTACTTTCGTATAAGATTCAGCGAACAATACCAATGTGATTGAAATGTACATATACATTAAAACTAAAACATTTCCGTTTTGCTGTTTTCTATTGACACCTATGCAACCAGACCACTTGCGGTCGGTGAGATGACAATTACGGAAAGGGGTTCGAAGGGAGGCGAAGAGGGACAAACGGCTGAGCCTAGAGAGGACTGCTCTCTGTAGCTCTCACTGTGGTGGCAATTAAACAGCTGTCAAGTGTCGGCTGTGTCCGAGGGAGCGGCAGTCCATCGCACGCCTCGTCGGCGCCGCTGCAGATGACCTGCCCGGCACACTCGGCTACATGCGGAGGATCAGAACATCCTTCATCTGCTCCGAATGACTCGTTGCTGACAACAGCAGATTATACAGTGGGAATTTTAAAACAGCTCTAAATGCACTAAAGGGCAGATTCTCAACCAGATTATCCACCCGTCATTAGGCCTTGTTTACCCCCCCCCCTACCACAATACATGTGCTGCCATCTTTTATCTTTCAAACTGAACCTAATGAACTGGTCTACGTCACACACGGCTACATATTTCCATACTTCCAGCTGTGTGGGTCACAAGACATCACCTCACAGGACAAAACGTTTCCTGTAACGCACGCTATTGACATTTCTTTCCCCTGAGTACACAAGGCCGGGGAAGCATAAACATTGGCTTGCTAAGCGTGTGCTTGCGCCGATGTGGAGATGGGAGCGCTCCCCCTATCAGATTCCCGTCATATTTCTCTGGCTGACTAGACTAAGCACAAGTCAGAGGTATGAACCGATAAAGGGTGTCTTTCACACAGCAACAACACGTACCAGCGCTTATCACCGCAATACCTAACATGCAATCACATGGAGGAGGACAGGGGGAAGACGGTTACATTTGGTGATTTGTTTTTGCTTTTGGGGGGCTGATAACGGGATGTGGAATCTGGGCAGGGGGAAGAGGAAAAATCCACCTCTGTAGGCACGAACATCAAGAAGTACTGAGGCAGGTACAGATCTGTTACCCTATGTCTTAATGTAAATAAAAGGTGTTTTGATAAAAGAGGTTTTGTGTGTAAACTGAAACAGTGTACACTCACACACACACACACACAGTAGCCTACAGCTGATAATGGAGCATAAAAAACTTTATCCACAGAATGAAATCAAAAAGCATTATAATAATAAAAGCCTTTTTATTTTTGAAGTGCTGGCAGTTATTCACTGTGTATACTGTTAGCATACATTAACAGACAATGTCTGCACAAATCATATTTTCTGACAAAAGGCACAAAATGTAGCCCTATCTTGTGGGTCTCCAGCCATTTCTCCTGATATTTTAACTACTAAAAGGTTTCCATTAACATAACAGTCTGTGCACTAGTCTAATAGCCAGTCTCAGCCTTGTTTTTATCCCTTCAAACATGGTAACAATAAAAAAAATTAAAATGTAAATCGCTGTTTTCTCTATATGATAAAAAGCGCTGTGTAACAAAATTGCAATAATATTCATCTAGTAAACATCTTTTCCAAACAAAGACAGTGAAAATTAAAGTGATCATTTTTCCCTTTTGAGAATTCTGTTCTTAAATTCTGACAGTAAACTCGTTGCTGTTACGGGATGTTAAGTACGATTTAAAACTTGTCAGACAAGACATGTTTGAAATTGCTTTAAATAAGTGCACTGTGTTGCTCTCGACCAGAGGCTTAGAGGAAAATATCCCCCTACAATTGAGTCACGGTGCTGTGCAAACCATGGTGCAAACCCAGCCCGCCAATTCTCTCATGGTCTTACCACTGGGAGCCAGCACCCCCTGCTGGTCAAAACCATATCCCGCCTGTATCTTTGATCAAATAAGAAAAGGACAGTATACACTAATAAATCCACACTATAGCATGCATGTACAGTAGCTATGGTAGCATGTTTAATGTTGAAGGTTTTCCTGATTATGCGTTTCAATTACAGCATCTTAACTGGAACACAGCAATGAAAAAAATACTGTGAGATTACATCAAAACAAACCACCTATATGCCTCTGTACCAGCCTATACTGCAATAGTAGGATACGGAATAGGATAGGATCTTCAGAAACCAAAAGAAAATGAGTTAGATCCTGTGTGCTTTTCTATAGACAACTGACCCAAGCAGGGTAATTTAAAAAATATTGATTTAAATTGTTTACATGTAACTTCTAGCCATGCCCACATCTTCATGAACACAAACATTTCCACGTTTATCAATCGTGCAGTCAGTGTTTAAGCCCATTTTGCATGTAAAATAGTATAGGTTCATTTTGGATACAATATAGGCACACCCTATAAATTATGTTAAGTACGCATTTTTATTTTATTTTGAGAAAAAAATCCTTAAAACTAGAGTAACTCATAAAAGTATATTCTGGTGATTACGTAATAGGATAATGATCCTGTCTATTTCTGAATCAAGGCATGATTCTGATTTAACACACACACACACACACACACACACACACACACACACACACAGGCTGGTCCAATGAAGTGGACAGACAGACCTACAGTATATAGGCCACACATGCTCCCATTGACCCATGTGGAAAATGTTTAGTGTCTACATCACTTAATAAATGTGATAAGCTGTGGAACAGCAGAAGGCGGAGTTGTCCTTCACTTGCAGGAACTTTGTGTTGCATGTTAGTATGGCACAACTTCAGCTGTCCGTCATCACATTACTAGTTTGTCTTCTGAAAAGAGCAGGGGAAGAATGGGGTTCTCGCACGAGGGAATAAACCTCTATAGCACCTTGTCCTGTGATCTGGCAAACCTGTCTTTATCACGCAAAGGGATTAGGTTGCCCAGTGTAAGTGCCTCCAAGTTATTAGTACCTTCTTATTCAAAGAATAACAGCAAACCCAAAGACGTTGATTGCAGGGAACAGTTCAAATATGATTTCCTTATAGCTATTAATATGTATGCCTTAAATAGAAGCACACCGCTAAGCTGCTTATGATATTATGAAAAGAATGTTCCCTCAGGGGCATAATATGCCAGCAGTGACAGCGAGGAGAGATTCGTATTTATCCAGATTGGCTGTACTTACGTCAAGCATTCTCGGAGCTGGTGGGAGGGTGGATCGGGCAGTGGCAACGGCTCGGCTTCGATAAGCACTTAACGTGTGTAAAAGACAAGCATGAAAGTGAGGTTTAAGGCTCTTTAAAAGGTTCCCCACCAAACGACGAGGCAGATAGGGCAGGTGCTTTTTGGTTCCGGACGTGATTAGCCGTCTGCGCGGCACTGTTCCCTCTGAAACGAGACACAGCTGAGACATTGTCCAAACTTGTCCAGGTGGGGGACCTGTCAGACCCAACCAGAGCTTAGCACTGCAACGCTCTGAGAGAAAGATTAGGACCAGGGATTCTTATTTCTTCTTTTTCACCCTCCCATCAATGAATGCTTAATTCTAAACAGTTTTTTTCCCCCTTGAATCATTCCATTTCTATTTTATTCACCGTTGCTTTCGTGTTTTTCTTAGGCGTAGACATGGGTTTATGTGCTTCAATGTCACGCAGATGTTTTCAGGTGCAAATATGTGACTCATTTTGGATTTCCGCCTTTGCTCTCCAAGACGGTCGGCTACAACATCCAAAGATGAAAAACATACCCCCTGCATAAGCCTTTTATTACACATTGTTTGGCAATGTGGCAATAACCACAGCATATCCAAAATAACATACAATAGTCATAAAAGAATTGATGCTTCCTTTAAAAAAAAGGATTGTTTAACATAGGATTTAGTGCAGAGAACACCTGTTCTAATTCAAATGTGGTACTGTGACACGTGTCTATGTATCCCGACACAGCGATCATTATATCTGGTAGCATGAAACTAACCTGACATGCCAGAGGAATTGTCGTCACGAGTCCATCTGGGGAGCCGTACATTCAAAATGTTTGTGAATGGCTGTACTTTCAAAAAAATACATGGCATGTGATTTAATGCTCTCGGCACACCTAAACCACACCCTTATAGCTATAAACACGACGCTGATTGGAAAGTTCAGTTGCTACTCGGACACATTCAAAATGATTCCGAGGCTCTCAAGTCTGTGTGTCGCATCGCTCGTTATTTGAGTAAACAGATCTCGACTCTATTTTCACCCCGTCTAGTTGGCTTGCATGGGCTACTCGTCGCTTGTCCCTGTAAATCGCCATCCCTCATTGAAAAGAAATGGCAGCCAATCACATTGTGCGTGATAGCAGGCCAGCAGCGCTCAGCATGTCAGCAATGCATACTTTGACCTAAACGATGCATCTCACAGTGGCACTACACCTTGTTATACGTCAGTCATTCACGTCATGTGGGAGATCCCATCATCATCAGCAGCCAATGATGACCTTAGAAGGTGGCCAAGTCCACCTTTCTCCTTATGCTAGGCACAGTCCAAGAGATGATATATGTATGGACATATTGTATCTATATATATGTATGTACGTCTAATACTAAAAGACGTGCCCACCCACTGGCATAACTGCACCATGGCACACCATAGTGGAAAATCATGTCATATTTCAATGCAAGTATATGCAAGAATTTGGCAAGCACACTTATTAAAAGAGGCCGTGCCAGTGGACTGATATTAATAATGGACTTGCTGTCATGCATAAGATAATAATCACTCACTAAAAGAAAAAAAAGCTAAAGAATCCAGTGGTATTGCAGCTACAGGACTAAACCAGGTGAGGTGGAAGAGGCATTCTGGGGCGGTCTGGGGCGGTGTGGGGCGGTGTGGGACACAGCATTTGCCAACTGTGTCAAGACCCGCCTACTTGACAGGACAGCAATAATGATTGACATGCACGACGACCAACTACATAACTGTAACTCATCGACCAAAGCAGACTTTACATTGGGCAACTCGACAAGAAATAAGTGAAATGATTAAATGTAGCACTGCACCAATAGCATCACATACCAGAATTGTCATATTAGTGGTAATAATAATTGGCTAACAGCCAATGGAACTCTACTAGCCCACTTCCTGATAGTGCTGGCATGCGTACAGGGGTCTATGTCAGACCTTCAGCATGAGTCACTAATGTGGCGTACTGTAGTTGCTAATGGATGGAAGAAGCTGAGACTATTATGAACGTGCCTTCAGAGGCACTGCCTTTAGCATGCTATGCTAGCGCTATGTAGCACTCTGCACTGATTTGAGAAAAATTAAAGGTCTGTTCAACATTGCACTGCACATTTTCCCCTTTCCTGAATCTGCATAACTTTGCTACCATATAAAGCATAACTAGTATTAACCCAATACAATGGCACCAGATAAAATAATTACCTTCTGTCATTTTTTTAAAAAACTTTTTCTTTCTGAAAACTCAATTAAACAAAACTTCACATCGTGTGGAAACTTAAAGGTCCCACAGTAAATATATTAACTGAATAGCAAGTAATGAAAAATATTACAAGGGACATGTAATTGGATCAAAAAATGCATTGAAGTGATGGTTCAATTTAGCCCTTTTCCCCACTTGTTAGTAAAATTGTCCATTTGAGTTTGAAGGAACATAATGCAATCTTATGAGACTCCAGTGTATAAACATATCTGATTTCACAGAAATATAATCATTTTCAATGGAAGTCAATGTTGGAACAGAACAGTGTTCTTTGTTTAATCCTTCTCCAAGCCTCATTACTTTAGTTGGCCTGATTATATAAAAATAAACTCGTAAACATATTTTGTAACTTAGTTTTTATGGCTTTTCTAGTGTTAAAGAGGCTATATAATCATTCCTAGACCACAATTTGTTATGGCTCCTATGGTGTACCCGCTCCAAAACATCGACCCAATAGTTACATCAGTGACATGCATATTTGTATCAAATCACATCTGTCATAGCTGCAACATTTTGTAGGGCTAGATAATGGAAATTGATATTTAATTTGGCCCGTTTTTAACAACGAGTTTCAGACACATATTATGCAAATGCATAATTTTTATATACACAACAGTATACAGCTGAAGTGTATTTTCATTTCGCATATCGACTGATACACACAAGTGCACCACAGTGGCAAGTTCCATTCTAAAATACAGCCGTCTGCACAACGAACACTATAGCGCAATCATGTGTGTGGCCCCAAATGCCCTGCGAACCATTCCCACAATCACATTTCTGCAAAGGCTGCCCATCCCATGTCAATTTTCCCTTTTATGGGAAATAACATAAATATGGTAATATGCAGATAGATATAAGACCAAGTACCAGGAAGCAAGCTCTAATAGTGATCTCAGCTCGATTCTAATGTTTAATAACTCAATTATCCTTTTATCTCCACATTCAGGATGTACACTTTGGTTACCTATTTATCCTCTGTGAAAGATGAAAGCAGGGGAAAAGAGTAGCAAGGAAAATGAGGGGTGGAAAGAGTTTCATTTGTAACAGGTGGGGGTATTATGTGCACATTTATCAGAAATGGGGAAATAATAAAGAAAGATTAAAGCCCTCCCAGTATTTTAGATGTACCAAATGGGTACAAGCAGTGCTGAAGTTGACAATACAGACCACAGCGAGTTCCAGACACCATTATGTGCCACAAATGAGAGGGCAACAATCTGAAAGCCTCTTTGGTGGATAACGCGAATGAAACTTGAAGAAAAGTCTCCCCGTGGATTGTGCACATCCTTTTACGCGCTTTGTGTTGTGGTCACAAAACAAGACAGCGCTCTGTGTCGTGAAGGAAGGAAAAGTGTTAAGAGGCTTAAATTGAACTCTTTTTCATCATCCATTTCGAGGGTGATTATATTCTTCCCCGATATGAGCTTGCTGACCCCTTTATGTTTCTAGTACTCTGGAATATTTGCACATTTTCAACCGCAATGCAGCACAAACACACAAAAACACATATACCATATTGTACCGTGCTTTTGGATTACATATCGTTATCGCGCCTTAATATAAGATAACCACTGTGAACCATGTAGTAGCCTAGCTAAAGCAGCGTGTAGTCTGCCGAGTAGCACCTCCGCGGTTGGGTTCCTGCTACCGACGGTTTAGGCTGGAGTGCGGCACAGATCCGGAGTTGGCAGTTTTGTTCACTCAACTGGTGGATTTGTACATTTTAGATTTAGACCTTTGAGTGGTGCTGCCTTCCATCGCATCGCCTTAAGATGAGAAAAGATGCCAAGAAGCAGGACACTGAATTCCTGTCACAAGTTATTGGGCACCTAAGAGTGTGGGAAATCCTTCGGTGAAATATTATTTCCTGTAAATCTCAAAATGTGAATAACACAAGTCAAGCAATTTAAGCGGAAGGTCATAGCAAAGTAAAGCAGAGGTAGCAGGCAGGGGCTTTCTGAGAACCTGAAATAGATGAGAGATGGAGAGACTTGACGTTCTTCCCAGGCAGGTCTACAAAAAGTAATGAATATCCCTTGGTGAGGACCGATTTTGAGAAACTGTCATTTTGAATGAAGTGAGATAAAAAAAAATTATATTTCACCCAGATAAAAAAAAGAAAACAACCAATACAAAAGCATAAAGGACATAAGTCTGCCTGATGCTGTCCATAATCCAAGGCAAGGTTTGACAGCCTCTGCTATCAAATGTCAAACCAACTGTAACATCAAAACACTATGATTACACATGACACAAAAAAAGGTATCGCATTTAACAGAAATGTAGAAATTAAACACAATGTGCTCAACTCTAATCTTCTTCTGACTTTCAAGCTTCAGCTTCTTTGATGGTTTTATTATACTGGGCTAAAACTAAATTAACCATATATCACATCACAGAAATGAGCATTTCCAGTGAATGCGTTTGTAGATTCATAATAACCTGCATCGCTAATATGTGTATTTAGAATGTCAAATATAAAAAACTTTGACAGTTTAAACAATTATAATAAACTGCTGTTTACTGAAGGTACTAAATTGTTTCCAAAGGTTCAGTTACAGTACCATAATGGGTCTGAGAGAGGATTTTAGTTATTTGCATTTGTTTAGCAATACATGAGGCCCATTTACAGTATGTCTTCTTAAAACAAGATGAACCTCTTCAACCCCTTTCTCTCCCTGTTATTAATTCTATTTCTTTTTGGAACAGCTAAAGACTTTGTATTGTTACATACAAAATAAGAAGTCCTCTGCGGAAATACTATGGCCGTGCCTGTCATTCCAAAGCTGCAATGCCTTTCCTTTGAATAACTCATCAACATCTATTGAATCCTTTTCATTTCACAACACAAGCCTCCCATTTAAAGCGGAGAGAAAAGAGTCTGAATTACTTCAAGCTGGAGAGTTACCCTGCACAGAAAGGAATTAAGGACCAGTTGCCAATATTGTGGATCAACTATGCTCAGAATAAAAGCTGCATTCTTGTGTTACCTGGCTAGGGAATATAGTCACAATGGACTTCAAACAAGGACCAACACACAATTCCTGGATAGATTTTTACTTGAGGGACCTTGGACTTTTCATAATGGACAATTTTCAGGAAAGACAAGCATAAAGCAATGAATGGTCTGAATAGTCGCTGTATTACTCCTCACGCCCTTTGAGAAGAAGAATATAGGTGTTATTGGGCGTGCAACAATGCATGACCTCAATCAAGCACTTTTGCATTGTAATGCCGGATGCCAAAAGCTATCTTTGAAAAAAATTAAAATGAAATTTTAAAATGTTGTTTTGCATCTTCCATTTTGTCCCGTCTATGCCTTTGAAAGTTCCCTTTTTGCATATGCGTTTGCTCATCACCTTCAGTTGCCCTTGGGCATTGTGTGGTACATTTGAACACAAAATAATACGAAACAATGACGTGAACAGAATAAGTATTGCCCCGCTGCTGCGGTGGCGTGGGAAGAAAAATCAAGCTCAAAACATCTTCTCCCGTGCCTTTCAGCCGCATCAAATTGACAATTAAACGGAGAATAAAGGCAACCGTACATTTTGTAATCGCCTTTGCCTGCCAGACGTACGCTAAATATTACAAGAATATAAACGTCAGTGAATGTGCATTTCTGACGCCCATACGTCGTAGCCGCCTCATTGTCCTCAAACCGCGAGCCGACTGGCCCCGCCGCTCTCGAAGGTGCCCACACTCTCCTACCAAAGTGACACTCACTTGAGCTCTGCTTCAGTCTCTAGCCGCTCTAACGGCGAGATAAGGCTCTTATCGCCTCCAAGAGTGAAGATTTGGCCTCAATCCAGGGGGAACCAACGGTGCAGGAAAACCACTGTCTAGACACTTAAGGTGAACTAAAAAGCAAGAATGCTCCGTTTGACAGGAAATACTAAAGGGCTGTCGGTGAGGCGCGGCGCGGTGTGGCGAATGTAGTTCAGACAATGTCATTGTGTGAGACCGCCCCACCAAATCCCCTTTCCGGCTGTTTTTTCTTTCTCTCCCTCCACCACTGTCCGGCTTGAACAGGACAAGAAAGTGTGTGTGTGTGTGTGTGTGTGTGTGGAGGTGGGGGGGATTAGGGGGGCACACACACCATCTAACTAACACACACACACACACACACACACACACACACACACACACACACACACAGTGTGTTTCGATGTTGGGACGCCCTTGAGGAGCAATGAAAAGATACATGCTAAGGAAGCAATGCTTATCTTTAGGACTGTGTGGTTCAAGGTGTGGGTCGGGAAGGGCGGGGGTCACAGCCAGGGGATTGATTTCCATGGGGATTGGGGTGGATATTTTAATGTATCACTATTTTTGAGCTGGTTTTACCACTTAACATTGTTCAATACAGCCAAATGTTTGTTTGGTTGTTTATGTAATACATTGTTATGCAATTTCTCTCTCTCAAGCCATCTCATGCTCAAGAAGCTCAAGAATTGATATTGGAGAATACGAGATACGCTTGTAGAGTGGTGCAAAATAAAACCTATATTCTGTAGGTTGTGTGCTGTCCGAGACATAAAATAGAAAATTTTGAGGCTTTTAATTTCCTTGATACTCTGTTCCCTACTGCATTAATAACAGCATTGAGAACATGCTTTTCTTGCTGGTTTAACTGAAATGAATAGTTTATGCTACCGTCAATGTCACATGAACATTATTCGGATCCAACTTCAAAACAAAGCCTAGAAATCTGTGATATGAGCTGCAGGTTTAAACATGTGGAAAAATGTACATACCTGTAAAGTTCTGCATAAACTTCAAGATGCTCCTCCTCACATACAAGGCCCTCCACAATCTGGCTCCCTCCTACTTCTCTGACCTTCTCCTAACCTACTCCCTCCTGATCTCTTCCCTCCTTCTCTACAGGACTTCTTGTTCCCCCATCCCCCCCAATTCCAACTCTCCACCATGGAGGCTCGGGCCTTCAGCTGCTCTGCCCCCAGACTCTGAAACGTCCTTCCACTGCACATGACATGCCACCACGGCCACCTCGTTTGTTAAACTCCTCAAAACCCACCTCTTCAAGGTTGCCTATGACGTTTGAGCCTTTGTTCCACTATAACCTGACTGTTTTATTTTGTTTCTTTTGTGTGTATAAT